>JAKSZP010008418.1:0-62115 GCA_022478985.1 Massospora cicadina
CAGTAGTACAGTAAGGCACAGTGATCTGTACGTACACAGAAAGGTTAGGAAGAGCCATGAAAGTGATGCCGCCAATAAGTCAGCACCTCCACCACTGATAGTAACTCTTTGTCGTAAATAGCGTAGTTTAACTCTGGTAGAGACATCTTCCTAGAAAAATATCCCACCAAATGCTCTATTCCATCTTCTCCTACTTGTAATAGGGCTTCCACTATGGTGAAGTTGGAGGCATCAGTAGACACAATGAACTCCTTTGAATGATCAACATGGCGAAGGATGGACGTGGACAATAGATAGCACATTACTATTGGAATCATCCTCCAAAACTGGGGACCACTGAAGCACTTTGCACCTCTGGCCTTATACAAGGGCGCTGCACCTCAGAAATTTTGGGCTTTAACTTCTTGAGAAACGTACACATACCCCAAAAAACTCCTCAATTCCTTGACTGAAGTGGGGGTGAGCCATTCATGAATTGCCCTCTCCTTGTCTGATGTTCTCATATGTTCTTTATCAAACACGACGTTGCCCAGAAAAAGTGACCCAAGACTTGAAAATTCACACTTGCTAAGCTTCAGCGTAAGGCTTGCTGTTTTTAACCTCTCCACCACTTGCTGAAGTTTACTGTATGGTACTCATGATCAGGGTAAAACACCAATATATCATCCATGTAGGAAACCGCGCATACCCCCAGAAGGTCCCCCTAAGATGCATCAATACGGCGTTGAAAGATAGCAGGGGCATGCATAAGCCCAAAGGGCATGACCTAAAACTTGAAATCCCTTTTCTGGTACAGAATGCGGTCAGCCACTCCTGGCCCTTCTTAATCCAAATCTGATTAAACGCATTAAGGCAATCCAGCTAAAAAAAACCTTAGCCTTTTCCACATAGCGTTCAATCTGAGAATCTAAAGGGATGTGATGGAGATCTGTTACAGTGACGTTGTTGAGATTCCCATAATCTATGCATGGGCGTAAGGTTACATCAGCCTTCTTAACAAAGAGAAGTGGGGAACACACAGTGGAGGTTCGCTGGAAAATAGCACCCTTGACTAACTGTTCCTTAACCCACACGTCTAAGGCCTCTTCCTCTCAGACAGTCAATGGGTAAATGGGGGAAGATATATGCACCAGATCAACAGCTAGCTTGAACTCGCAATCAAACTCTTAATGATCTGGTAGTGTGTTAGCTAAAGCCGCATCAAACGAAGATTCCAAATCCTCTGAGCAGGAAGGTAGGCTAACCTTCACAGAGGGCTTCAACAATGGGGAAAGACGGAGAGTTTGAATAATGGGCCAGTGGGGCAAATCGCCCTAAAAATTGGTTTCAGCCAAAGGTACAACCAACTTGTGACCATTCTTCAAAGTTAAACATAGGTTATTCTCTTTCAAGTTAGTCCTGACATCAAACTTTCGCCACCACTCTACACCCAAAATGATGTGGTATAAGAGGTTTTTGTTAGCTTTGAAGTGGTCAGACAAATGATAGGTGCCAACTTGATAGTCCACTAATACCTACTTTTAAGCGTGGGTATACCTTGGGAAGCCCCTCCTCTAACCATAACACCTGGAACGTAACTCAGCTCAAGGTAGCCAGCTCAGTTCAGTCCATAAAATTCTCAGAGACTCCAGTATCCACCAAAACAAGTGGTGCTGAATTTCCCTAAAGGGGATTAAAGGGTAGCAGTCAGTTGAAAATAAATTAGATGATCTTTACTTAAGGCGGAAAACACCAGCACTGCACCACCAAACTCTTCATCTGGCATTAACATGTCTCCCTTTTATGTTTTTAAATTATAAAATGGAGAGGGATAATTGGTTACTCTTACTACTGAGGCTACATATCCCACCATATCTTCTGCAATTGCATAAACATTTCTTTATTGTATATGTAGTTCCTTTTCAACCTCCTAAGTGCTGCGGATCATGGTAGAGGTCAAGCGGGGGTTCTCTGAGGTAATTTGATACACAGGAGTGGGTTCCTTATCTGAGCCATAAAAAGTAAATATGGTTTGGAGGTATATATGGTATTTCCGTTATAAAACGCGTTTTTAATTGCAAAAAATCCTATCTCCCCTATAACAACGGGTTGTCCGACTTAACTAATGCCATCATCCCATGACCCACCTTTGACAATTCTGCCAGCACCATCCAAACATGGTGCCAAAGTTAACCCAGTTTATTTCAGTTGAATTTTATTATTTTCAGCGAAAAGACAGTGAATCTCAACTTCTGTACTGTGAAGCATTTGTATCCACCAGTACAAGCAAGAAGGGTGGGTACTTCCCAGTTGGAGGCTGCAAAATTAACGCTAAGATGCTCAAACGTTTGGGAAAAAGTGGAAACATTGGTGAGACTCATCGTGGCCAAAGCCAACCACTGGCGCACACCATTTATGCTTTTAAGAAAATGCCACACATAAAAGTTCATACATGTAAAAGAAAAGGGTTGGTTGACTAATGTAAGGAGAGTGTCTATAACTCTTTTGTTCCCAGTGTGGTAGTACATAGTGCATAGGGCCAACGCCAGGGATCTAGTCAATATTACATAAGTTACTAGAGCCCAGAAGAGGGAGTTTGGGCTAGAACAACAGAGAGGGAGTATTATCAGTATATTTTATTTTATTTAACCGAGGTAAGCTGACCAGGGGACAGACATTACCGAATATATGTGAAACTAGGAGAATAACTAAGAAATATAAAAATTGGGCACCCCAGGGTACTCAAGTTACCCCTGTTGCCAGCGGGACTGCCAGGTATGGGGGTTGGTGCACTACTCGAGGGGGTTTCCCCTGCTATGGAGCAGGTGTGAAGGAAAGGGTCTGTGTGGAGGAACCAGAGTGGGAACCATGATTCTATAAGCGCTTTTTGTCTTGGTCTCAAATATCTATAGAGCAAGGCTTGGAAGTGCTCTAGTAAGTGGACATGGAATCTGTTAATAATCCCATGAATGGTTGGGAACGTGCCCTTGAACGCATCTAATGCAATTGTGTGGATTTTCCACATTGAAATGTGTATTATTAGGGAACAGAGGGTTGATGGGATTGGTGACTCGATCTGAAGAGCAAAGATACTCTTTGATATCGAGAATTCCTGTTCGTTTTGAACCTTGAGCAGGCGTGCGACTTCCTGCCATATAGCTTTGGTTGGGGGCATGTTTCTAGGCGGTGATGTAGGGATCCCTCCCTCCACATACTGCACATGTTTTGTGGAGGGAGTTGGAGCGGTCCGCCATCCTATAGGTCCTTCTCAAATAGCGCCAGGCGTTTGCTCTTATCCTTGGTTGTAGGAGTGGGTGGTGTGTCATTTTCCACATTGCTTTCTGTGTGGTTAAACCATAGGGAATGTCCAGCATATCTAGGTATTCTATCCTAGCTATGCTTGGGGTTGTTGAGAGCATATCCCTCTGGGGGTGGTTTTCTGGGTTTCTTAATTTGAATTGGGGACTGGGTCGTCCCCTTCCCTGTATAGTACCCATGTTCTCTATGGTCCATCCCATACGGCGGATAGTTCAGAGGATATGTTTGAAATGAGGAGGTTCCATGTGGACCCGTTGCAGTAGGGTGCTTGGCAAGGTATGAAAGTAGTCTGGGTGGACTATGTGGGTTGGTTAATTTGAGCGCCTGTGCAAAGTTAGTCCTTGTTGCTCTGGACCAATGTTGTTGCGGGAGGTCTGGAGCAAGGATTTCCTTTATCCGGTACCTAGGATGTGATTTGCATGGCTCTCAAAATCTATTAGTCCCATGCCTCCGCTTGAGCGTGGGCCAAATAGTGTTTCCATCCGTATAGGAGGGTGAGAGCCAGGCCACAGCCAGCCCTGGATAAGCGCGCGAATTGAGGTTATAAAGGTAGGTGAGAAGGCTATCGCATGGGCCTGGTACCACAGTATTGGGAGGATGAGCGAGTTAGCAACTGTAACTCGTCCTGTTAGTCCTGAGGTTCTTCCCTTGAGGGAGGCGACGCGTTTGGATACCCGTTGTAACAGGTTACTTTCCATTGTCTCATTAGCATATCCCCCTGATTCTAGCCAGATTCCAAGGTGTCGGACAGGAGTGGTGGTGGGAGGTGTTGCAAAGGGTAATATAATTGGGTTTTTTCTTCGAGTGTTGGTGTGAGGTTCTGATGTTGTGGCCCAATTGTTTGTGTATTTGCCTAAGAGAATAATTTCTGTCTTCCTTTTGTTGAGCGATGCATTGCTCACCCTGGAGTATTACTCTAGAGTGTGTTCCAGCTGTTGGGCATCTTCATTGTTTGCTATACCTGCTATGCAGTCATCTGCAAAGGCCAGTATCTTGACTGTTGGTTGTCCTTGTGCGGTTATCCCCATGAGACGTGAGTCAGTTACTCGGAGGAGCGGGTCAAAGCTGAATTTTGTATAGCAGTGGGCTGAGGGGATCCCCTTGTTTGAGCCCTCTGTGTGGTTTAATCTTGTTTGTTAGGAATCCAGGGCTGCATACAGCCATGGTTGCAGATTCTGTTAGGAGCATCGCCCATTTTATGAATCTTGGTGGGAGATTGAAGGCATGTAGACATTCTTTTAGGTAGGCCAGCTAACACGGTCATACGCCTTTTCCTGATCCAAGAAGACTAGGGCAACAGTTGCTTTAGATAGGCAAATGTTTGCAACAGGGTGTATGTTGTTCCAGATTGAACGCCCTGGTATAAACCCAACCTGGTTGGGTGATAGGACGTCAGATGCAATTGCGCCTAATCTAGCTGCTAAAATTTTTGTTAAAATTTTTGTGTCAGTGTTGGAGAGTGCAATTGGGCGCCAGTTGGCCAGGTCCAACTTGTCACCTTTTTATACAAGGTTATAACGTAGGATTCATGGCCTCCTGGTAATAGGCGTGTTTCCAACAAACTCTGGTTAGTTGACGCCAATAGGAGGGGGGCGATTTGTTGAAAATATTTTTTGTAAAATTCGTAGGGTATCCCATCAGGCCCTGGGCATTTCCTATGTGGTGCACCGCGAATTGTTTCCCAAAGCTCCTCCCATGTGATAAGGGATAGTATATTGTAATTTGGTGGTGTACTTTGTATCTTGGCAGTTTGAATAAATTCTTTAATTTTTTGTGGATCTGTTGGCATATCGCGATATAATTTGGTGTAATAGCGGTGTACTTCCGCCTTGACCTCCTCAGGGTTAGTTGCCACAGTGCCATTGGTCTTGCGGACCTGTGTGCACGTGGGCTGGTTTCCGCGGGAGTGGAATTGATGGAAAAAGTATGTCAAACAGGTTTTGCCTTCCTTTATGAACTTACCTTTGTTCAATACTTTGATTCTGTGTTGGTGTTTGAAGATGAGATTGTTAAGTTGGGCAGAAATTTCTGCCCATTTGCGTCCCCAGTAGGGGCTATAGTCAGATCTTGGAGTATTTATTTCCAAGTGGTCTAGTTCTGCCAAGGTACGCTTGATTGTGGCTGTGTCCATGGTGTACTTGCGTGATGCAATATGTCAGATTTTGTTGATTAAATCTTTCTTGAAATTTTCCCATGTTCTGATGGGATCCAAAGTGAATGGGGCTGTGAATTCTGGGTTTGTAGCCTTGTTTTCAACCCAATCAGATATCTCAGGCAATCTTATATTTACTGGGTGAAGCTTTCTCCAAGGTGACACCTGTGTGTGGGATTGGGTTGGTGCTAACTGCACCGTAACTAATTGGTGATCAGAAAAATTGATCTTTTTGTTATAAATTTGGATATTCTTGAGTGGTGGGATTGTGGGATGAGGATGTGGTCAATACGACTCATTGATATGAGCAGTCACTCACGTATGTTGGGTCTTGTCATATGGGGAAGGATTGGTGAATTGGGAGGAAGAGCATCCTGTAAGCCAAGATATGCCTTCATTGTGCAATATTCAATGTGTCCAGGTGGGTATCCCCTGTGATTAGGCCATCAATCTGTATTGGGGTTATCCCAGCAGTTGAAATCGCCTAACATGATGATATCTGGTGGGAGGGTGAGAGTAGAAATGTTTTTAAAAAAATTTCTCAGTTGCAGTGCATGGTGCGTAGATACATGCTAATGAAATTATTTCATCTTGGCATGGATTGTTGCTAACAGGACTTGACTGTGCAAGTGTGATGATGAATTTGTAATTTTAAATTTTTTGTTGTTTTGGACTATCACCCCACAGTGAGATGTCCATACTGATTTTGATGGTGCGACCCTGGTTGACCAGGATTCTTCTTCCCCTTGTAGGCAATGGGTTTCTTGGATGGCCAAGATTTCTACAAGAGGTTTTCGCAGGAATGCCAGCTTTTTGGCTTGGGACATATGAGCCCTGGCTCCCGCGATATTTAACGTCCCTATTGACACTGAGGTGCCCGTGGCGCCTCAGGAGCGGTTGGGAGGACCCTCTGGTCCTATCCCACTGCAGCTCATTTTGGCCATGCTCCACGTCTGTACTCCAACTCTTTCACTGCCATTATTGGTTCCCTTGATCTGACCCAATGATTCAAGGGAATTGCGGTTTTTGGAATTTGCATCAACTTTTCCTGCACAGGTCTCATTTTGATTTGATGCGGGTTGTTGATTAAATTTATATTTTTGAGGCTCAACTTTGTTGCATTGTGCACCACATTTTCACCCAAATTGCGGTTTTATTGTTCCTCATTATGTGCATGACTGATGATGCTTTGTGGTCAGTCTGGTTACTGTGAAAATTTTTGACCTGGGCATATTGTTCTGATTGGTTGGTTCGGTGAATATCTGAAATATCCTCCTGAATTTGTCCGTGGTTAATGGCGGATTCTGCGTGTGCCGCCGCTTCAGCCGCTGCTCTCTTGCAACTTTTTGTGCTGCTTTACGCTGTTTACTTGTAACTGGGTCCATGATGGAGTATAGTCCATCTTCACCCCAGCGGAATGGGTGGTGGCCATCAGTCATTTTGGCGAAGTTTTTATTATCTTTGTCCATAGCTTCTTCACAAAAATCATTTTCCATTAAGCCCTCTTTTACAGGGCATGCATGTTCCTTGTGGCCCAGTGAGCCACAGTGGTTGCAAATGGGTGGTGCGCGTTCCAGTGTAACTCAGAATGCAGCTGACTGGCCCCCATCTGCAAAGTGAAATTCTGCTGCGCGGGGAATCCTGGATAAATCCTCTTCCACTTCTGGGAAGGTGTTGATTACAGCGATAGCTTTGCCCATGCACAGGTCAGGCATTAAGCGAAATTGTTGCAATTCAAGTTGTTGGATTTCTCCATAGGCCACAAGACCTTTGCGGAGCTCCTCCTCAATTACCTTATGAGGAAGGTTGGTGGGGAGCGAGTCAAAGGAGATGAACAAAGTTTTTGCTTTGTTCCATCTGGTGCGCGCAGTGCGCACAATTTTTTTGCCCTCAGGAGGGCAATTTCCACGCAGATTTTTGCTGCGGCATCAGCTTCATCAACTGTTTCAAAATCAATATTGATCCAGCCGCATCCCTTGTTGTTGGTGGCTATGTACACCGCGTGAGGGAAAAGTGAGGGCTGTGCCTCACATGTTTTCTCCCACAGGGTTGGTGACTCATCCTCAAGGAAGAGTCTGATCCTATGTTCCACCTTTGACAAAGGTTGGTTGAATTGAATGTACATGTATTGCGCGTGCTTTACAGTAAATACCATAAACCCAGATGGTGTCTGAGTTTGCGATTTCTTTGCAGATTGGGTTCCTGGTCCCCCTCCAGGGCGTTTCTTGCCCTTAGTTGCACCGTTAAGCGCACCACTTGCCGCGACGCTCGCCCATGCTGTATTATTTTTGTTATTAAAGTCGCCCATCTTTCCTGTGTGTAATTTATCCAAATTTGCTGTTCAAATTGAATCATAGTAACTAAAGTGATTGTTATGAGAAAGAAAAAGTTGGAGTATTATCAGTGTAAGAAGTAACAAAAAGGGAGACACATGAGGCTCAAAGGGGTAATATATGGGCGCCCTAGGCTGGAGGAAACCTGGGCGGCCCAACGGTGTGTTGCAGATAAATTTAAAGTAGGTAAAAGTAAATGGGTAATGTTATGCGAGACCTCCTCAAAGAGGTCTGCGCATAGGATCATCCAATATAACATAAATTAAAATAGTGTACTAACGAAGGGTTTATTACTTGGGAGAAGTTGACCAATGGGAAAGATTGGTATTGACATGAGGAATTTAAGGAATTTTGTGAAAACAATCAATTGAGGAAAGCAGGTCTAAGCTGAGGCTCACCAATAGGAGCATGCTTCCATTAGGCAATACACTGTATTTGGTAATTGACTGAACTTGGGTAATTGATTGTAAGAGTGGCTGACCTGAGCTGGAAAGTTAAAAAACCAAATGGGTTTTTGAGATCTCATTTACCTTAAAACTGAAGCAAACCAATTTATATTTTTATTGAAAAGTTGGTTCGTTTAAATAAACCTGCTGTTATGTAGGGCCAAACTTCTCTAGAATCACTGGGACCAACCTGGGCGCACCTCACCTCCACCCAGCGTTGATCCAAGGTATACTTGAGGTCAGGGAGGCTAGCCAACTTCACCTTCTTGGCCTCCTGGCATGCAGCTTTGTCTCTTGGATTTGTACCCATGATTATGCCATTTTCCAGCTTTGAAAACCACTGGAGGAGATTTCCACCACCTATCCAAGGCCAGTCTTAAAATTAAGCCATTTAAGTGTAACTTTGGCTTAGAGTAAATTTAATATCTAGAGATTGCAATGATAAGCATGGTATATGGCCCCAGAAAAGAAAAATTAGAAACATTAAATGATTGAGCAGCTAAATAAGAGCAACGTTCAGGTGTTTCTTGGATTGATTGGCTAATACCACCAATTTTTCAAGAATTTTAGAGGATATATATAACATTATTTTGCCTCTTTAAAAATAGTGTACAACTTTAGTAACGCAGAACTGCAAGATGACCTTTTAAATCTCCAGCTTTGCCTCACCCAAGAGCTTTTGATAATTTACCCAAAATTAGTAAACTGTTTTTTTTCAGATAAATTATCCCTCACTGCTGTAGGGCTGTGTTATAATAAAATTTTCTGAGGGACTTGACACCCCATGGCTTACTGAAGCAAGACTCTGGATGTTAATGAACAGAATTATACTTCTTATGAGAATGAATGTTTAGGAGTCATCTATGCATGTAAACAATTCTAAGTTTATGTTCTTAGAATATGTTATAGAGTGGTAAATGATCATGCCTTTCTGCGTTGGTTACAGAATTTGAAGAAGCCATAGGGAAGGCTGGCCTGATAGGGCTTAAAACTACAAGCCTATAAATTTGAGACTTAGCACTGGCATGGCGTTAAGCATCAATTTGTTGACAGTCTTTCATATCTGCCCACTGTGGCCTTAGAGGCTAATCAATCCAATAGAATATTTGATTAGATGATTTCTCAACGAAATGGTAATAAGCCTGAAGAGTTTCAACGCTCTTTATTAAAGTTGAGGCAGAAAATCTTTATGAAGAACGGGAAAAAATCACAAGGTTATTGATTATCAACCTTATTTGTTTCATAGGCTCACTAAGCGTACTGACTTGCTTATTGTGGCACATAAGGCAATGGATCAAGGACAATATAAAAGAATGCTTGAACTTTTATGATTGCACTATTATTGGTAATTAATGCCTATTTATATTCATGAGATGCTCAGCTGTTTCAAAATGCTAAGCTGAAGCTCCCTATGTAAAAATTGCTTCCTATCAATTGATTAAGCCCAACTTTTTCTGAAATCACCTCCTTCAACGTTATGGGCCCATTGACCAACAGTTGTGATAATTTAATTATATAATTGTGGCTATTGATCAACTCACTAAATAGGTGAAGCCAAAGCATTTAAAGACTTGGGCGCCACAACATCAGCTAAGTTTATTATGGAAAACATATTACAATGGCATGATTTCTCACATTTTATCTTGGCTTACAACGGGATTAATTTTACTCAAAAAATTTTATTGCTCAACTCAATTACATAACTGGTATAAAGGGGGTAATATCTATGTAATACCACCTTGAGACCAATGGCACTGTAGAACACATCAAAAGTAGTCTAGCTGGAATCCTTAATAATTAGATCACAGGTAAGGCGTCCAGATGAACATCTTGTCTTTCAGCATCTTGCATATAATATTACATATAGATTGGCAACAGCGCAAACACCGTTGTAGTTATTATATGGGAAGCATCCTACGCTACCCCAATATTAAACTTATGTTAATGAAGTGAACATGAGTTCTGACAGGTATCTTGAAAAAAAACTCTTAAAAACACTAATCCAGGTACAAAGCAAAGCATACTCCAACGCTCTTACTTATAAAAGCAGGTCTAGGAATCAAAACTAGTGGGGATTGACGGACTTTACCTACTTTTGCCATAGGGGTTGGTTCTTAAATGAAGACAACCATGGCTTTGGCAAGACTAGCAAACTGAAGAACATGTGTAAAGGAAATATAAAGATCATTGAGAAGTCATTCACTGATGCATAAATTCTGTAAGATCTTTAAAGGTTATCATATAAATTTTGTGCATGCTAAGTTATTTAAGTAGTTCCAGAAAGGTCCAGCACTACAGCAAAAGGTTCTCAATAACCTAATAAACCCCACTCATTTTTCTTCCTGGATGTTTGATCAACTGGAGGTAAAGTTGCAATTGGTTTGACCAACCATATTATTATAAAACTTTTTTACTTAGCCTTATATTTTAATGATATGTAGGTAAAAGGTATAACTTTCATGATATATCAGTGTTAAACTATAGAAATAGTTTACAATAAAATTACCTCAACTTTGGCTCAATTTATATCTAATTGGAAAAGTTATTAAATTACTATTGCAATCTTGGCTGAATTCTTTGATTGTGGTGATAATGTTGGAAGATTAAATCCCTTTTCTCTGCTGTTGCTACTCTTTTTTTTAGTACTAGATGGTCCCAACCCAAGGGGGGATTCATCGATGTTTATTGAATTACGCCTGGGCTCCTAAGAGCCTGAGGCGAGGGAAGGGTAGGGAGGAGGCATCGAGAAAGGGAGGGGGGTTTGCGCGCCAGAGCCGTGCTGCAGTGACAACTGAGCGGGGGAGGGTTGGCGACATAGTGCAGACCTTCAGGGCCATCTCAAAGTGTACCTGAAAGTGGGTGATCATGTGTGGAAGGGTCCACACCTGCTGGTCAAAGGCAGCACGAAGGAAGGAGTTATGGATGGTCCAGATGGCTGTGGCATAGGCGAGGACACGGAGGGGTCGGTGGCAACCAGGCAATGTCTGCTCAAACATGAGGTCTTGCACAGGGTGTCCAGACCAGGGCTGAGCATGGAGGAGCGCGCGGGCCTTTGGCCAAAATGCGGCGACACCTGGACAGGTGAAAAAACGGTGGAGGTGGGAGTCAATAGGCTCCACACAGCGGGGGCAGCTACGGTGCTGGAAGGTAGGGCCAGTCCGGTCCCCTGTCCTGTATGAACAGTGGAGCACTCTCCATAAGGTGTTGGACACCTTTGCTGACAGGATGGGGTGATAGACGTCCTTCCACAATTCCTTAAGGTCAAATCTCACGGAGGGAGGGAGGAGCTCAAGGAGTCTTGGGCGGATGGGAGGACGATCTTGGGGGTTGAGGCGAGTTGTGACAACTTGTCCATTGTGCACAATTGCATGGCGACGTGGGCTGAGGCCAGGGCCTTCCCTTCTGTATGGGAAGGCATGGTGGATCCGCGCGCCTACTCGTTTCAGGGCAAGGAGAGCCTGGTTCCAGTAGGGGGATGAGGATGGTTTTAGGCGATGGCCTGGGTGGTTTGTGAGCCACTCCCCTAATGAGGTCAGAGATGCTCTAGGAAGACCCAGAGCTGCTGACACTGACTGGCGGAGGGCGGGCGCCCATTGGGGCATGGGGGTCGCGTCCCAGCAGACAATCGGCCATAGGAACTTCAGGAAGATTGTGGTGGCGTGGGATCGCGTGTCCAGAAGCCCTAGGCCCCTTCATTGCAGGGTCGGGCAATGGTTGAGAGGGCTATTGGTGGATGGTTTGAGCCCCAGATCCAACAGCGGAGGAGTACATTGAGCCGCGTATAAAAGGCATCTGTGAATGGGCAGACGTGCGCTAGGAACCAGACTTTGGAGAGGAGGAACACATTGGCCATCAGAGCTCGACCCTGGGGGTGATGTGCCGCCGGTTCCAGCTGGCAATCCTGGAGTTAACTGCTGCAAGGAGCAAGTCCTCATTGTCTTTTAGCGCAACTCCTTTGTTGGTTGGTGAGAACGCCCAGGTGACGGAAGGTACCGCGCTCAGGTTCAATACCAAATGGTGGGGGGAAGGTGGGGGAGCCGACCTGTACAACTGTTGTCTTGGAGGTGTTGACCATGGCGTTGGACGCCTTGGTGTACCTCTCAATGGTCACAGCAGCGAGGGCAACATCCCCAGGGCAGCCAAATGCAATGGCAGTGTCATCTGCAAATGCCATGGTGCGTGTGGGGGCTTTACCTGGGACCAGAATCCCTGTTAGCTTGTCCTGTAAGGAGGCCAAGAGGGGGTCAAGGGTGATGTTAAAAAGGATAGGGCTCAGGGGGTCCCCTTGCTGGAGACCTTGTCCAACTGGTACTGCCACTGTAAAACCCATTGGCGCCAGGACTCTGGTGTGGAGCTGGTCATAGAGCGATGATATCCAGCGCCTAGCTGCGGGTGGGAGATGGAAGCGGGCCAGGGAAGCATCAATATACTTCCAGGCTACCCGATCATATGCTTTCTCCATATCCAGAAGAGCCACAAAGACATTCACCTTACGAGAGTTAGCAGTCAAAGTCACGTGAAGGTCATTATAGTTGTCCCATAACGACCTCCCCGGAATAAAACCGTACTGGGATGGGGAGAGGCGAGGTGACACCCATTTGGTGATGCGGTTGGCCAGAAGCTTCGTGAAGAGCTTGTGGTCTGTGTTGATCAACGCTATGGGGCGCCAGTTCTCCAGGTTCTCACGGTCTGAATTCTTGTGAATGAGGGTCGTGATTGAGCCTCTGGAGTCGGGGAGGACCTCGCCATTCACCAAGAGTGCAGCGAAGAGGTCGCGGAGGGTTCTGGCTATCACTGCAGGTTCCAGAAGGTACACCTCAAAGGGTATTCCATCTGGGCCTGGGGCTTTAAGCCGTGGGGATTTCAGAAGGGTTTCCATCACCTCCTGGATGGAAATAGGCGCCAGTAGAGCCTCATCAGCCCGTGGGTCAATGGGCGGCTCTGGAGCCCGCCACAGGAAGTCTTGGATGTCCGATGGGTCCACCTGGGTGGCATGGAAGAGGCTGGAGTAGAAGCGGTGTAGTTCCTGCGTGATTTCCTCCTTATCTGAAGTGGTTGTAGTGCCAATCTTCAGTGCAGTAATATCCTGCGCTGTTGACCGGGCTTTCTGTTTCTGAAAGAAGAAGCGGGTGGGGCGTTCCCATTGAGCATAGTAACGAGATGTTGTAAAGTTTGCTGCCCGTTCTTCCTGCAGTGTGAGCTCCAAGCGGAGTGCTTCCTGCGCCGCTTCCCAGTCTTCCAACCATCTGGGAGAGGGCGAAGGCTGGAAGTTTCGCTCTAGATGTCTGATTCTGGCTTCCGCCCTTTTGACTCTGGCGCGAGCTGCAGTCATCTGGGCTTTGGCACAGTTGTAAGCAACGCGGGTGATGCCCTCCTTGGTCACCGCCCATCTAGCCTTATGGTCAAGCAGGTGGGGTGGGGGAGGTGAGAGTCTCCCGGATGGTCATAGACAGCTTCTCCTTAGTGAAGGGGTTGTTGAGAAGAGCTGGGGCAACCCTAGGCCAGAACCTACGCGACGGTCTAAGTGTGGTGGTGAGGACAACGGTGAGTGACCTGTGATCACTCAGATGGTTGTCACGAGAGATGGGAGAGGAGACGCGGCCAATTAGCAGGGGGCCAATCAGTGCCATATCTATGCGTGACGCTGACTGGAAAGCTCCTCCATCATACTGGATCCTAGTCATGCAACCTAGGCCAGACGCGGAGGGTGGAAGCGCATCTATAAAGCCACTCAGGCGAAGGAAATCCTGGAGGCGACTTGATCCAGGGCGTTCCTTTGCTGCAGGGGGGTAAGAGTCACGGACGCGACTTATGGTTGTGTTGAAATCTCCTAAGAGAACTGTATTCCGTGGGAGATTGAGTTGGAGGAGCTCTTCCAAGAGCCGATTTTGCTCCTGACCTGCATTAGGCAGGTAGATGCTTGCAGCGAAGAAGGAGAAGTCAGGAGTGGTGAGTTTGGCCAGTATGAGGCGGCCACCTAGATATTGTGAAAAAGAATGGGTTTTAACCCGGGGATTCAAAACAATAAGGGCGGCATGGTTTGTCCAGAAGGAGTTGCCTCCAAACTGTTCATTCCATGCAGATTGTTCGTGGGGAGGATATGGGGCTCCTGGACAGCAGCGATGTCAATTTGTGCTGACCTGAAGTTTCGGAGGAGGCGGGCTCTCCGCTTAAAGTCCCGCAACCCATTTGCGTTGATGGATTGCAGGGCCAGGGTGCTGCCATGGGGACTCATAGCTGTTCCCCTCCATGTCCTGGGGGTTGCCAGCGCTTAAACCTGCTGCTGTGAGGCGGCTAGTTTTGAGTCCTTTAGCTTGACTATTAGCTGCAATCCGTGAGGAGCGTCGAGGGTTCTGAGGGGAAGGAGAGGGTGGGGGGCGGAGGACCCAGTAAGCCAGCCTAGGATGCTGCCCCGCTCCGTTGCAGGGGAAGGACCTGAGGGTGCTCAATGGTGACCTCCGCGGTGTCCCCATTTGATGAGTCTGAGTCCATATTCACTTCCTCCAACACTGCAAAGGATCCGCGCGAAATGGACTGTGGGGTTGGGGTAGGACTCTTTGAGGTGGCACTTCTACTGCAGGCCGCGAGTTGCCAGTCCATGCTGGTGGGCATAGCTCCATTGGGAGCTGAGGGCTGATGCGATAAATCGCTGGTGGGGGTTGGTGGGGGTGCCGCGGAGCCCTGAGTGGGGGTGGCTGACGAGGGGCACCCTGTGGGAGATGCCTTGCGCTTGGTGAGAGAGGGAGTTGACTCTGGGAGATTGGAGGGGGTGCCCATTGGAAGGGGGCATGAGCGCGAAGGTATCTCACACCAATAGTGGGGTTAGCTGTTTCAACTGCTAGGCGTAAGGCCTCAGGGGACAGGTCTTGAACGGGAACCCATTGTGTGGGTTGTGGAATTGCTGCTGCAGCCATGTGGGATCGTTTTTGGCCTGGTTTAGGCCCCTGGGTGGTGGCTAAGAGGGCTTGTTTTCGAGCTGTGCAGCCACTATACAAGTGTCCAAGGGCGTTACACCATGAACACCGGGGGCGCGCCTGATCAGGGTCGACAAAAAAGATCTCAGGGCATGCCCCAACTACCGCCACACGAGGAATAACCTCAATGTTACGGGATACAGTGGGGGAGGGGATGAATGACGCCCTAGCAGTGCAAGCTCTTTGAGTGGGAGCATAGTAAGAGGGGACGCTAAAGTCCACTGAAAGAACAGACCCAAACTCCATTAAACCACGATGGAGTGCCAGTTTAAGAGACTCAGGATCAACAGTCGTTGGTAGGTTGGAAAAAGTAACCCATGAAATTTTCTCCAGGTGAGAGCGTGTGCGGGAGATGCGAAGAGATCCGCGTGGAATAATGACCTGGAGGGTGGCAGCATGGTCAGCAAGGGCAGCTTCAGTGAAGCCCACATCGATGTAGTGGCCCTCCACTGATTCATGGATGGTGGTGTTAATAGGAATGTCTCCGCAATCGCTGCAAAGTATGAGAAGTAATCCTCTGTATAGAATTCAACAGGGTTATGCCCATAATAAAGGCGAATTGCGTGGGAGAGGGTTGAGCGAGGTAGAGCTTTTTGCGCTCTAGTTTCGGCCCATTTCTTCTTAACATCAGCAATAAACGCCACTTCACGGGGATCAGCTTTGGGTAGCGTTGGTGCCAGAGGTTTTTGCCACGCCCCAGTGGCTCCTTTGGTACGTTTGTGTTTGCTTTGGGCTGCAATTGCAGGTTGAGTGTGAGCTGGTGGTTTGGACAAGTTTGCGGAGTTCCCTTGTTTCTGGAATGTTACAGCAGTTGCTGGCGTCATATTAAATTGAGGGGCGGTTTGTTGGGCCTCGCTAAATTGGGGAGGCCCATCCAGAATGGAATTAACTCCAGCCAGTTGGGAGGAGGGAGATGTTTCATCACCATCCCAATCTATTTGGGTAAATTCAGCCCGAGTATTGGCTGTGATTTCGTGGGCAAAACTCACTGGCTGATTGGTGAATTGGTCATTTTCAGCATATTGAGATAAAGTGCCAACTTGAGAAGTGCCGATTATGGGGTTTAAATGGGACGGGTGAGATTGGAACTGGTGTGAAGTTCCAAAATCTGAACTATTTAAATCCCCATTGGGAAGAGTAGATTGTCCCAATTTGGTGCTTAGTGAACCAGAATGTGCGGCCAATCCAACCTTACATCCGAGGGTTTGAGGCCAGGTGATTGTTGGGCCTCGCTAAATTGGGGAGTCCCATCCAGATTGGAATTAACTCCAGCCAATTGGGAGGAGGGAGATGTTTCATCACCATCCCAATCTATTTGGGTAAATTCAGCCCGAGTGTTTGCTGTGATTTCGTGGGCAAAACTCATTGGCTGATTAGTGAATTGGTCGTTTTCAGCATATTGCGATAAAGTGCCGACTTGAGAAGTGCCAATTACGGGGTTTAAATGGGACGGGTGAGATTGGAACTGGTGTGAAGTTCCAAAATCCGAACCATTTGAATCCTCATTGGGAAGAGTAGATTGTCCCAATTTGGTGCTTAGTGAACCAGAATGTGCGGCTAATCCAACCTTACATATGAGGATTTGGGGGCCAGGTAGCTGGGTATCGCCCCTCATGGAGGGAGCCAGAAACACGGCATCAACAATAATAGATGGGGCTGAATTAGCTGACACAATGGGGGAGGTGAATGTCTGGATGGGCTGAGTTGCATTCAACTGAGCAGACGCCATTAAAACAGCGTGGGTGATGGCCTCCTTGGTTGGAGGGGGCCCAGCGGGTTGGTGGGAGGCAGCACACACAGAGCTGTTAGGCGTGCAGGTTGCAGAAGTGCGATCAGGTGAACTGGCGCTAGTTGGAGTAGCTCCAGGTTGGGGGTGGTGCCTGCTTTCATGGCTGCTGCTTGAGAGCGGGTGATTCTGGTTGACCCTGAGGTGGGTAACCGAGGGTTGCTTCGTTTAAGGGTGGTGCTGGCTCGTTTGGCATAGCCTGCGGGTTCTTTTGCGGGGTTTCCCGCCATATTTGCTAATAGTTTTCGTAAATCTCTTTAGTGGAGCTAAATTTCAGGCTGAATTGATTTTTGAAAAGTGATGCTTAGCAGAAAGAGAACTTTCTGCTGTTGCTACTCTCAATACTCTATTCAGTCAATTACTCAGCCCAGTTGGCCTGCTTTTCTTATCACTTACTATATCTTTATGACATATACTACCATGCCCCTGTGACAGCATAAAATAATTGTCAAAAGGCTTTCTACTATCTGCCATGGCCATCCTCCGGTGTCTTGGTTGTAATTGGCTTATTGCTACTGTGTAAATTCCCAAAGCCCTATAAATTCGTTTCCCAGGCTATTTTGGATCTTTACAATCAGAACTGCAACTAGTCAATATAGATACAGGCATGTTTGAGCTATATTAGGTCCAAATGTATAAAGACAGCGTACCTCAAAAAAATGTAAGCTTGATAAAGATATAGGCCTCAATTAAAAGTAAATTTCCCAAATCCGCCATAGTCTCCTTAAGTACTACTATCTTGGAGATCCATTGTTTATGAAGTTTACCAGAATTTGAGTTGCCGCAAAACTCTTTCAAAACAATTCCAACCCAATTTATACCCTAGCCTCTAGTTGTTCAGTTTAGGCCTCACTCCCAAATCTTCTAGACTTTCATCTTTATGGTCCTCTAATAGCCTGTGGAATAAGCTTTATAAAACCTGACAGTTCTATTTTGTCAGTATATCTTGATAACTTCATTCAAACATTTAAGGAATCTTAGAAGGTATGATTAACTGGGGATGCTCAAGACAATTTTGATTTAATGATTCTGGTGATGTTTTATTAGTGAATATGGAAGTAGTTTGAGTTACTGGGCATTTAGTCAATGGGTGGATGAGGTTCAATCTGCAAAAAAATAGGATTGTACAAATTAATAAAGGCTTAGATTCATGTTGGAAATTGCTAGTGACATATCTGGTTCCAGATCAATTAGAACTGATATGCCAAATGATATAGATATTAGGACAAAGATAAAGGAAAAGTTTATAGGGTATTGTGGGTAATAAAGCATTGTGGGAATATCCTATAGTTGGTCAAACCCAAATCTCAAAATGGATAATATGCATCTATCTTGCCATTATCAAGTGCTGCTTGGTAGCAATATGCCCAATAAGAACTCTGGAAATTAAAAGAGAAATTTAAAAGAATACCATTTGAATGAGAATCTTGCTCCTATGTAGCCTGGAAGAAGTCTAAATCTAATAATATTATCTCTATCAAGCCTCATAGCCACTGTCAGTACTTTATACTACATTTTATTTTAGTTTACTTACAAAAACCATATTTTTATATGAAGTTTATTTTCTGAGTTTTCTAAATGTTATTATGGTCAAATTAGTACCCTGTATTTTTGTTTTTATCATCCTGTGAACCTTAGATCAGAATCCCTTAAGTTGGTTTCAATAGTGGTATAATGGCAGGCTGGTCATTATATGATACTTTGATTGGTTTCCTTATCAGTGGTGTGAACTAGGGCATCCATGGCAAAAAATTGTAATTAAATCATTTCATTTGATAGTGCTTGTAGAGCTATAATGAAGGCTTCATGTGTGGTGGAATATAGATTAGGTTTTGGGCTTGTTGGTAGAGTGGTTTCCCTATTGTAAAGTGCCTCAAATGCAGAAATTTTAACACAAATAGCTGTTAGGGTTCCAGCGTACAAAGGAATGACCTGGCTTTCTGCATGGGTACGCCAAGAACCACAAGGACATCCAAGGTCCACAAGGTACCACTGGTTTCAGGGGACTATGAGTGGTCACATTAGGGGAGGTGTTATATAAAACTTAAAACCATTTAGTTGTTGCCCATATAAAGTTTAATTTATTATGAATACATATGCAAAGTTTTTTCATCATAAAAATTTTTCTAAACTAAAGGAAACTAATATAAAAAGAGTAACCCAACACCATATCATTATCAGGGTGCTGGGTCTTATGTTGGGATGGGGGAGAGCTGCTAAGCTGAACCACGGTATTATGATTCAAATTCAAATTATAAGTCCAAAATTTACAGTTTCAAACAAATTTACCTCAATAGTATGATTGACTTCTAAGCTATTTTTTTAGTACTAGATGGTCCCAGACTTCTAAGCTATTCTTGTGTCATTTTTTCTGAACTCCAAAGGTCAAATTTCACGTTTTTGATCTTGGATTGAAGTGACAAGTTCAAAAACGGTTTTTTCCTCTTTCCTTGACTTTTCCCCTGGACAAGATTTATTAGTTGTGTTTTTGTTATGCAGGTTGACTTCTGGGCGAACCAACTGTGGGGGCCAGGGGATGGGGTCATGGTATGAGGTTTCAGAAATTTTTTGAAGTCTTCACAAGTTTGTTAATTTTCCTTAATAAAACCTGCTGATTTTGAGACTTGAGTGAATTTGAGCTGGGGGTTAAATGGATGAAAAGGTATAGGACAAGCAGTAGGGGCATCAGCTACCCATCTAACTTTAGATGCCCTAGGTCAGAGATCTAGGTGAGAAGGGCCTTGTGATTTGAACCCTTTTTGGCTCTAATGGGGTTCACACCCCTATTCAGCTTGATGGCTGTCCCTGAGGCCTTACACATTCAGTCAGATATATGCTTTTATAAGGTCATTATAAAATAAAAATAAAAATAAAATATATAAGTTTATATGTACAATTTGAAATTTTCTATGTAGTAAGCCCATAAGAATTTTATATATAATTAAAAAAGATAAGATGTATCTGTGAGCAAATATTAAAATATGATTATCTAATACTTTTTTGCTTATTTGTAATATAAAAAGTTTTTAGAATATATAGAGTATGAATTATTATATTCTCCTAAAAAATAAGATACTGATTTTGATAAGATTTATTTTTGAAAAAAAGTAAACTAAAAATGATAGAATTAGATCATCTAGGCAGAATTTTTTTGCATTCTTTTTAATATATATTAGTGCAAGTAGCATTTCTAGGATATAAAAATAGATTATAAATAAAAAGTAGGATAAATATATGATCTACTTATTTTGTGGTCTCATCTTTATTACAATTATAATTATATGTAAGTAAATACATACTTTATCTGTTTATATCTCAAATACTTATTCATATATTTCAAATGTGAATTGAGTGGATTAAAGCAGCTAAATTGCTTGCATACCATATTTTTTTCCTGGTAATGTTCTAATTTTGAAAATGAGAACTATGATTTCACAAAGTTCTGATTTGATGTAGGAAATTTAATCATAATTAAAAATGGTGAGCATAATATAAAGTCTTTTTAGGTCATTATATAAGGTAATATATCCTATTTCCCATATCAAAAGGGTGAAAAGAGCAGATGAGGAGATGAGAGGTATAAATACCATATTATACTCATTCTAGGTAATTTGTGTATTATTTTATAAACAGTAAATGACAAGTATAAGCCTAATAATGGTTAAAGATATTTGTAACAATTATTGTGTATATATACCTTCAAATTACAAGATGTATCAACATATATTCTACTTTTATTTACTTTTTATGGTAAGAAAAAAATTAAATTGCTAAAAAAGAAACTTGAAAAAAAACTCCTTATTACTTGTCGCAGATGAGGCGCAGTTGCACCTTAAAATCATTCCTTGACTCCTGGAATGAACAGAGTCCAAGACCAGATAGGGAAAGTTGTGGTCAACTTACCATTTGCAGATGGAGTTGACCATATTTTTTTATAGATGTCAGTAGCCCAAGAAAACTGCATCTGGTCAGGATGGCCTCATACAATGGCTTATAACAGACAGTCAGAGTAAATTATTGGATAAAGATGATGAAGCTGCTGCCTAAAGACTATGAACTTTAACCCTCTTTATACCTTCATTGGGTAGGATAATTGCAATTGGCTGATGACAGCAAAATGACCCAACCCAATTACCACCATGCAGGTAATTAACCTTCCAATAAAATATTGCCAAAAGCAGCAATTGACTAATTTTTAAGAGTTTCTTGGAAACCTGATGCAAGGCGCATTGAAGTTTTGTCATCAAGTAAACCTGAAGTTAACCAGAATATTACAAATTGGGTAAAAATGCAATACCTGAGGCGGAATCTTAAACCTCAACTCAGAATTGGGGACTGAACAAAGGGCTCCTGAATATCCTGGTTCAGGATCATCACTGCAAGACAGAGCTCATGGATATAGATATTAAGAAAAATGGATTCTGTGACTATGCAAAATTCATATGCTGGCTCATTAGGGGATAATGAAGACCCCATTATTGTTACCCTAATTCCCTAGTTTTTATTAGAATTTACATTCATTTCATATCTTTAATTTTTACAAAAAGTATAAAAAATACTTTATTTTAATTTTTATAAAAGAGCTCCACAAAGTCTCATTTTGTCCTTTTTTTGTTTCACTTATGGTGGTTTAAGTGATCTAATTGCTAATAGCCCGTCTGGAATTAATGGTTTAGCAAAATACAGTAACCATTATGAGATCTTTTCTAGAAGAACTGGAGCCTTTCTTAACAGATACCTTGGAGATGAGCTTTCAAGGGAGAGGTTGGATAGGATCTCCTTGAGTGCCAAGGGCCAACATAAAAGAGAACATGTCATAGAGTGTCCACAAGAGTTTTCCTATAGGTGCAAACAGTTTCAATAAGAATTTTTTGCTATGTTGAGTAGCATCAGTTGTTAATTTCCACAGTGAGGATGACCACATGTCTTCCAAAGGTTGTCTAATGTCTAAGCTTTGTGTAATAAATTCCCTAAACAGTAACATGGCTTCAAAAGTTAAGCAAGCTAGGGCTGAAAAGCTGTTACAAACATAGTTGATATTATTACTAGAACTTAAAAGAACACTTTGTATTTTTCATATGGCCTAGGTAAACCATTTGTCCTATGATGGTAAATTTATGGTCAATCTTTATGAGTTTTATTATCAAAACATTCCATGCTTTAGCATTTCTATTATGATAAAATCAAAATAAGTTTTTTTTCTCTATGGTTTTTTGCTGTTGAGGAGTGGTGCTACTTATACAGCAGAATAGTTCATTAGCTAGATTCAATTTTATAGTAACCTAATCCTTATTATTATATTACTAAATGTAATAAATAAAATCTAAATTTAAATTTATTTGGGGAAGGCTGACCATGAGATGGACACTTCCAATATGGAAACTAATAATCGCTAAATGAAAGCAAGAGGGACCCCAGAGATGCTAATGCTATCTCCTGTTGCCAGCGGGAATGCCAGATAAAGGAAGAGGGGTACGTGAGTAGGGGCTGGCGCCTCTATTGAGCATGTATGGAGGAAAGGATCTGAATTGATGAACTAAACTTAAACCAGGATGAGACCAACTAACATTGGCAGGATGATAGGTAACCAAACAACCACGCTTGAAAGAAGTTTAAAAAGGTGCGACTGGAATTGGCGTACAGCTTCCTGGAGGGTGGGAGTAGACCCTGAACTGGCATCCAAGACAACCATGTGGATAGTCCACATTTCAATTGCTACTACTAAGTCTTGGAGGGAAGGTTGTATAGGGGAATTTAAGGACAAGTCAAAGATGTCCTTTGATAGGAGAAAGGGCTGTGCTTGCTCATGGTGAAAGAAATGCTGAACCTCATACCAGATTGCTTGTGACGGAGGGCACTCTTCCTGGCGGTGGACCAAAGTCCCATATGGGTCACACACAACACATGAGGAGTGTGATAGGTTGGATCACTTGGTGGTACAGTACACCCTTTTTAAGCAGTGCCACACATGGGAATGAACATGAGGCTGTAAAAGAGGGTGGTGGACATACTTCCAGATGGCTTTTTGGGTTCCTAGGGAGTCTGGGATGTCCAACATGTCCAGATAATCCACCCTGGCCATGATGGGGGACTTCAATGGTATCACGCTGTTCAATACAGCTTAGCCTTGTACTTCCTATTTGAAGAAGGGAGTAGGGAGACCCCTCTGGGCAGTGTGTCCACTGATGTAAATTCTCCACTCGGCGCTCCACATAGAGAGGAGAATCCATTTGAAGTTGGGCGCTGTCCCATGTGGGTCTGCTACAGAGGGATGTGTGGCAAGATAGTTTAGCAGAGAGTGGGGTAGGGAAGGATTGCTGAGGCCCAGGGCGTGGGCGAAATTGTAGCATGCCGCGTGTGACCATTGTTGGTGGGAGAGTGTGAGGTGGGTGACTGCAGCT
Source organism: Massospora cicadina (assembly GCA_022478985.1). Classification (NCBI taxonomy): domain Eukaryota; kingdom Fungi; phylum Entomophthoromycota; class Entomophthoromycetes; order Entomophthorales; family Entomophthoraceae; genus Massospora; species Massospora cicadina. The sequence goes on from JAKSZP010008418.1 coordinate 23,390, forward strand.
ATCCAGGTGTCAAGTATTTTAGCTGCATGGGCCTCGAAGTTGAGAAGGCCCATACCACCATTTAGGCGAGAGCCAAATAAGACATCCAGGCGTATTGGTGGTAGGAGGCCTAACCAAAGCCACCCTTGCATTAGAGTGAATAATGAGGTGAATAAAGATGGGGAAAAGACGATATCATGGGCCACAAACCAAACTTTAGATAGGAGCATAGAGTTGGCCAGCACAACCCTGCCAGTGAAGGAAGCTTGGTGGGCCCTGAGGGAGGCGTTGCATTTTGTAACGTTGTCCAGTATATGGTGCTCTATCGCCAATGAGGTGCATATCCCCACCTCCATCCAAACCCCCAAATGGCGTACTGGACCAATGGTGGGTCTTGGCATGAAGTGGAGCACAAGCGAGGTGGTAGGGAGTGGGTGGGGTAAGTGAACCCATGAGCTAGCTGTTGAAGCAGGTAGGACATGAGGAGATGATGACTAGTGCGCTTGGAAACGCCCAAGGAGAATGATTTCAGTTTTGGAGGCTGTTGGGCCATCAGGGAGGAATCATTGGCAGCACAATCATCTGAAGGCAGGGCTTTAAGTTACCAGCCTTGGACGAGATGTTTTCAATTTAAAGTAAATTAAAATAAAGTAAATAAAATAAGAGCTCTGATGGGAAGTACTTTATTGATAATAATCAAGCACTATTTATAGTGCTTCAAAATGTAAGGATATTAATATGGATTTTAAGGATAGGAATAGGGATTTTAAGGGTAGTGTCATGGGACCTGTAGGAAAGTCCCAACACTTAGATAGGTGGAAATAGATAAAGTGTGGATAGAGATTTGATAACAAAATAGGAAAGGTAAATATTCCCCAAATTTGGCATAATTTGGGCAAAGCCCTGAATTTGGTATTCCAGCTGAAACATAAAATCAAAATCCATATTCAAAATTTTTAGTCCATTTGAAATTGTGCCCTTCGTATGAATATATTAATTTTCCTCCTGAACAAGGCTTTCACCTAATCCAGAGAGAATCCTGACAGAGTCGTTGATGGCAGCATTACTTACCCTGGATTAAATCTAAATAATAGCTTCAAGCATGCATGCATCTTGGCTGTTAGACACCCCAACCACACAATTATCAGCAAATACCAACATCTTAACTGGTGCTTGGCCTTGCACGTGGACACCAGTAAGGTGGGCATTCATGTTTTGAAGAAGTGGGTCAAGGCTGAAGTTATATAAGAGTGGGCTCAAAGGATCCCCTTGGTGGAGGCCCCTTTGAGGGTGAACTTCATCCATGAGGAAGCCAGAACCATGAACAACCATTGTGGTGGATTCCATAATCATGTCACCCAATTAATTAATCAATGGGTAAGGTGGAACTTTTGGAGGAAAGCTTTGAGGTAATACCAGTTGACTCTATCATAAGTATTGGAATTTTGATAGAAATTACAATATTCAGGAGCTACAAAGACTACATAATTATTACTTCCATGACTCCAGTGAAGAAAGACACAAGTGCAATAGAGTTATTAGTTCTGTTGCTATAATTTATTAAAATCAGAAATATAGAATTCTGTATCAATAGACCAAAATTTAGCTATGTGAGACAAAAATAAAGGTACTTTATTAGTTAGAAATGGGGTTTGTTATATGGGTAGATTTAGTAGTTCTTTGTGTGAATTTTCGTTTTTCACCTGAGGTAAGATCTTTCCTGGTTGATGAATAATATTGCTAATTATTGTTGCTATACTTTTGATGGGCAGATCTGATAAGGTTCGTATTAAATGAGATTGACCTTCTTGTGTGATGTTTTGCCCATCAGATTGCTTAGCCTCATCCTTCAGAGGAGGCTTATATCTCTGAAGGGTTGATCATTGGTCTATCCGAGAATTGGGTATCTCTGACAAGGATTTTACAATCTCATTAGGATGAGATACTGAATCTCAATCTTGATTATTTTTGTTATTGCAGTTGAATCTCAGCAATAAGCCTTCTGCTGATCTAAAAAACAAGTGCCCCATTAGCTGTGAATTAGCAGAAGTTGGCTACAGTGTGTATGTTGGCCCATATAGACTTCTTGGGAATAAAATCAAATTGTTCAGAGGAAATGAGGTTAGAGGCAACTTCCCCTAGGCGTTTGGCCATAATCTTAGTAAATAAGTTAGTATCAGTGTTATTAAGTGAGATGGGGCGCCAGTTTGCCAAGTCCAGCTTTTCCCCTTTCTTATACAGCGTTATAGTGTACACTTCTTGGCCCCCAGGAAGTAGGCGCGTTTCCAATAAACACTGGTTCATTGAGGCAAATAGAAAAGAGGAGAAATAAGTGAAATATATCTTGTAGAACTCATAAGGAATCTCATCTGGACCTGAGCATTTCTTGTGCGGTGCACCACAAATGGCATACCTGAGTTTATTGTGAGAAATTAGATTCATTAACTCTGGATAATGGGAAATGGTACAGATATGTGCGCTTTTGAGAAATTTGTCAACTTTCGGCAAGTTCAACTGGATCAGAGTGATATAATTTGGAGTAATAATTGAGAACTTCTATTGCCACTTTGACCAGAGTATCAGTAATGGAGTGGTCCCATCACCTCACCTGTGTGCAGGCCAAGCTCTGATATGGTGCAAAGAATTTTTTGGAAAAATATAAATGGAGCATGTGGCACCTGCCGTTATTTTTGCTTTATACTGCACACAAATGTGGTGTTTATGCTGCCTTATCAGTGCGTTGAGGTGAGCAGACACTTTGGCCCACTTGCAACCCCAAGTTGGGCTGTATTCTGCAGCAGGAACTTTAGACTCCAGGTGGTTCACTTCTGCAAGCATGCGCATAATGACTTATGAGGCATCATGAGAGAAGTGTGATGACAGGTGACATGCCTGGCAGATGGTGTTCACTTTGAAGGTTGATCAGGTAGAAAGTGGGTCTTCACAGAATGGTGTGGTGAATTGTGGTGCCAAAGTTATGGTGTCCACCCATGAGGAAAACCTGGGTGATGTGATCTTGGCTGGATGAAGCTTGCACCACTTCAGCACCTGTGCGGCAGGGTGCATCGAAGAGAATGAAATTGAAACCAACCTGTGGCTGGAGAAATCAATTTTTGTTGTCATAAAGTGTGCAACCTGAGACTAAAATTCAACAGGGCATGAATAAGGTCAATGCAGGTCATAAACCTCACTTGACTGTCATGCACATGGGGATGGGACATGTTGGAGAGTAGAGTTGCATGTTTAGGTATGGTATCAAAAATCCCCAAAGTGGCTTTTAGAACGTGAAGTTCTACTCGCTCCTGCAGGGGGGCAGGTGCAGAAGGCCAGTGGTTGGTGGCTGGGTTGGCCCAGCAGTTCATGTCACCCACCACAAATGGGTTAGGAAGAAGTGGGAGGGAATAAATGGCTGAGAGGGTTTCCTGGTGAGCCCGCGCACAGGATGGGACATAAAGATTAATGATAGCGTGAACTTCATCATCCCACAAAAAGGACCCCTAAGCACACAGTCATCAAGGTATTAACGTTTAGAATTGAATTTAGATTTATGGGTCACATGTACGAGCACCCCACAGTGCAGCAACCAAAAGGAAAGGGAAGGGAGGAGCAGCGTTCCCATGTGTCCTCTGCACCGTGTGGACAGTGGGTTTCCTGAATGGCTAGGATATCCACAGGTAAATCATTTTTTGAAAAACTCAATTCCTAGCCTGGGACAGAGAGGCCTTGAGTCCAGCAATGTTCAACATCCTTATTGTGAGGGCTCCCACCATTGCACCTTAGGTGCGATGGGAAGGTCCCCCTAGTCCTTCCATTGCCACTTTCTCAGAAGCAGAATTTAAAGACCGCATTTTGTGCACTTTTTGATCTGCATACATGGTCTTGAAGTACTTTGTCACATTGGAGGTAGGGGTGGATTTGTTGTTCATTTTGGATTTAGTCCAAATTTTTGCATTGCTGAGATTCTGTGGTGCATCATCGCAGGCTGATTTGGATTTGGGAGGAAAATGAGGGAGATAATCAGGTGAGATCAAGGCATGGTTGCTGTAAGTTTAGAGACCCAACCTCTTGGGTTAGATCAGAAAAATCCTTTTTAGGAAAAAGAAGGGACATAATGCCTCTGTGGAGCCCTTGGCTCAACTGGAGGACTTGGGTCATGTAGTATATGAACATTGGATCACTGCATTGGCACCAAAGGATCCCACCACAATACCCCATTTGGCTGCTTTTACTCTGATTTAAAAATAACAGAGGTCTGCAATGAGGTAATGCAGGCCAGGAGCCTTCAACAGCAGCTTCCCCTCCCTCTGAGCCCCATTCCGCTATCCTTTATGTCCTTGGGCAATAAGAAAATGAGCTCTGAAACTCAGAAAAGGGCTCTTGAGTCAAAAAACTGGGTCCAGGACATGGATCCAAAATTCTGTGTCTGGGAAAGCCAATCGAAGTCAGAAATTCACTTTTGGGAAATTTTAAAAATCTTTTAAAAAATTTATTGGAACTGACCCTGGAAGAACCCAATTCAGCTGCACCTTCAATATGAGTTAATCTTCTTATGTTTGAATCAGTGAGGGTCCCCCTGGCGGATCCAACGCTCATGTTGCCAGAGATTTGGCGACCAGTGCATAAGCTGGATGATGAAGCCCTAAACCCCAGCTGAGTACCCTCAAGTACATCAGCTACTGCTAATCAAAGAAATGTATTTCATGGTTCCATTTTCCCCATTTCGTATATATAAGACAACTGTCTCTGTAAAGAGCAGTTGTCAGTCCATTTTTAACTTTGAGTTTAAATAAAGCTTCCCTCTTAAAAACCCACTACACGAGCTCCGCCGCTTTTTCCATGATACTTTTACTTAACCCAGTGAAGTATGCAGCTTCCTGAATCCTAGGTCTTATGGTCATTGAGTGGGTCCTCCAAACCATCAATCTGGTGGCCCACCAAATGGGGATTGCAATCCAGGAACTTGCCATCAGCCTATGATGTCAATCCGCTGCTTTAGGAGTGTTATAAAATTGGCGTTATTGTTGAGATATGCCATAAGCGATTTTGCGCAGGGTTAATCCATTGAGCAATAGAACTAACAATATGAAGATCGTTGCCCTTGAAACAACAGAAATAAACTTAGTTAATAAATATGTAGCAATTGCTACCACTATACTCTTTTTTTATTTGATACAATAACTACAGCGGATCCTCACTGTTCTGCTAACTCTAAACTATTAACAACCACCTTTCTTAATCATCTCATCTTGCCTATATTGTAGCAGCTTCAGATGATACTGCTTTTATGGTTTAGTAATTTAATTTGCCGTATCTCATTGGTTCTAGAAACTCTTCATTTGTTACTCTCATGATCACCTAATTTAGAGTGATCACCCAACAACCCAATATTGCCTCACCTCGAGGCGTTCAAATAATTATTAATCATATTAAACTCAGAAGATCCTATCTATTCTACCATAATGATTTAGGGATGATCGTCCAGTCATATCAGAATTATGACATTACCTCCCCCTTTGACTGGAGGATAGATCTCCTATTGCTTATATGCAATTAGGAACTTTGCATGCACTCGGTTGATGATCTGACCACTAGTGGGGTCCTTGATAGTATACGCATCCATACTTTCTTCTCAATAACTTTAGATAGCCCAATCCAGATAATGGCCAACTTGTGTTTCTGCCTGAACCCATGTTGTTTGTGGAATAGAACCATGTCTCCATCTTTGAATTGTTCTAGGCCACTTCAGCTTACCTGATCAGCAGCCTGGTTTTTGTTTTTCTTGGGTAAGCTGAATGAGTACACTTTAATTTGTAATTTAATCAGCATATTTGTTAGGGAAGTCAAATAGCATTGCTGATCCATTCCGCCGGTGTCCTCTACACAAGCATATAGGAGCGCAGGCAAAGCAGGGTGCCATATTTAAAGCAATTGGAATGGGCTTTTCCCCGTGGTAGAATGGTAGCTAATGTTGTAGGAAAACACCGCGGTAGAAAGGAGGGTACTCCAATCAGAGGGCCTATCCATAACCAACTTCCGTAGTATGTTCACCATGGTCCCATTGACCCGTTCAATCATTCTGTTGGACTCAGTGTGATACAGGGTTGTTACAACCCCGCAGATGGCAATCATCTCGTTGAGCTTGGGAAGTATGTGATAGGTAAAATTAGTATTATTGTCAGTAAGGATAAACTGTGAACAGCCGTGACACTGAATGATGCACTTCATTACAAACTTAGCCACAGTAACTGCCCCCAGCTCAAAAATGGCCCGCGCCTCAACCCACTTGGTCAAGTGGTCAATTGCCACCAGGATATACTTAGACTGGTTAGATCCTGTTGGAAGAGGACCAACAACATCAAGGGAAACCATATGCCAAGCAAAGTGTGACTTCACTAACTGGTATGAGGTCTTCCTGTGGTACAGCTTTTCCACTTGGCACCAGTGACAGGAGGAGATAGTATCAAGCACATCGAAGTTCATGTTTTCCCAGTAATATTGAGGCCGCAATAATTCCAACACCTTGCGCATGCCATCATGCCTGACTGCCTTATGTGCGCTCATGATAATGTTAGGCCGCGTTGAGGATTTCAGAAAGTTCACTGTGGAGTTGCTGATCCGCTTGTACAACTCACCATTCCGTTGGAAAGTATTAGCTCATATTCATTCAACGCCTTGATGACTTGTGGCGGCTCATCATTGTGCTTTTTCTGCTGAGCATTTTTGTCATACATAATATCACTCAGATTTTCCATAACTGCAATGGTTGGTAGCCTCGACAAGCAAACAGCATTCTGGTGTTTTGCTCTTGGTTGGTGAAGGATCTCGAAGTTGTAAGCCTGTAGTTTAAGGGCCCATTGGGATATACGATCCTCCAGCTCCTTAAGGTTCTGCAACCAGCATAATGAGGCATGATCCTTTACGACTTTAAAGTTTTACACCATGAAAATATACTCTTAATTGCTTGTATGCATAAATCACTGATAAGCACTCCCGCTCAGTCACAGTATAATTATGTTTATGGCTATTCAGGCTCCAACTGCAATACGCCACTGGGTGCTCCTCCCCTTCATTATCTTTTTGGGACAGAACTGCCCCACAGTGGAAAGAGATGCATCTATCTGTACAATAAATTCCTTTTCGAAATTTAAGTAGCGTAGCACTGGTGCATTGATCAATGCTGTTCAAAGAGTATCAAAGGAGCGTTAACAGTGTTCCGTCCATACAAACGTGGCGTCCTTTTTTAATAATATAAACAGTGGACCTCCAATACAACTAAAGTTTGGTATGAATCAGTGATAGTAGCCAACCATCCCTACAAATACTTGTATATCTCACTTACTTCTTGGTATAGTCATCTTCCAAATGGCCTCCACCTTAGCTGGTTGGGGCCTCAGCTCTGTTGCATCAACTACAAAACCAAGGTACTCTATCTGATCCTTAAAAAAGTGGCATTTCTGAGGTTTTATTTTGATGTTGGCCTCAGAAAACCGGCGGAATACCTCTTCCAAATAGCTAAGGTGTTAAGAAAACGTGCGGGAGAAAAAGTTTATATCATCAAGGTATACAAGAACACAAGACAGCTTCAAGTTGCCAAGGATAGTATCATCGCCCGTTGGAAAAGTAGCTGGGGCATTACACAGCCTTTGTGACATACATGTCAGTTGAAAAAGCCCTCTTGACGTGATAATGGTGCATTTTTCTTGTTTTGCCACAGGTAACTCAATATGCTAGTAGCCAGATATCAAATCCATTGCGGAGAAGTAATGCACTCCTCCCAACCGGTCCAAAGCATCATCAATTTGTGGCAAAGGGTATGAGTCTTTTTTTGTAATGCAGTTGAGCTTGTGGTAGTCTATTACTACCCGGTTGGTCCCATCTTCTTTTTAACAATTAAGACAGGGAAGCCCATGGGCTCTTCTATGATTCAAGCATTCCTTGCTCTAGAATTTTATCAATTTCTGCCATGACAACTTCTTCTCCTGATCTAGATCAGCAGATCAGCTGAGATCTGATGGGGGGATGATCCCCAGTTTCCACTTGATGTATTACTCCCCACGCACACCCTAAGTTATGATCATCAACAGCAAAGATCTCTTTGTATTTTTGAAATAAGGATTCTGCTTGATCTCTCTGGTCTTCCGTTAACCCCATTAATTCTTCACGTGGTAAAACTGCCATTACGCCATGCTGTGTTTTGATGGGCAGACCAAATTCATCCAATGAACCCAACTCATGAACCTGGAAGACCTCTTCAACTGTAATGAAATGTAAATACGCCACTATTTGGTGTCAGCGGATTTGCATTGGTTGTTCCTGAAGATTTGCTAACATGACCTTAATCTCCCCATGTCCCAGAAGTATAATGCCTGGGGCCATGTGGGGCTTGAGCTGTGATTGCTGATAAGGCCCAATGACCTCCCCATAAAGCCCAGCAGGCACTTCTACCTCTAACACTCAGTGTTTATTATTACTTGGTGTGAGAGGAAATAGATATAGGGCCCGCAGCTCTAAGTGGTAGCCCTTGACATTCATAAATTTGATGGGAATTGGTTTGGGTCTTGCTCTTTAGTCAATGATAGTGAACCAAACTCACTTTATCACCATATGCAAGTTTAATGTGACTCATGTGTACTGAATCCTTGGGCATTCCGCTGGTAGTGAAGTAGATTAGGATCCACTGCCCCATAATTTCAAATGTCTCCACTATCATACTAACAACAATCCCAAAGTGGCGCATAAAAGTGGTTCCAATTAACAGGTCATAGTTATTGTTTGGTAACACTATAGCTGAGGCTACAATGACAATTGACCCAAACCGCAAGGGTAGCGCGCTGTACGCCCCTTCAAAACTGTGCTTTCTGCGCCTGCAGTCCCATACACCATATGATGCTCCACATCAGGCTTTAATGCCAAATTTGACACCAACTTTGTGGATACTATGTTGATTGGGGCATCTGTATCAATTATTGCACAAACTCGGGTTTTTGCTACAACAGTGTCACAGTAGGTACACTCAGATCAAGATACATCTTGTTGTTTTAAGACATGGACATTTAACGGATCTCTATTTACAAGGAAGATTATAATACCCTTCCCCACTTTAGGGTATTCTTTAACAATAGCGTCCACATGGAGGGCCATGTTTACCCCTTTAAGAGAAGTGCATCAGCTAATGGTTCTGGTTCATCTGTAGAAAGGTGGGTGAACATTTGACAATCATAAGTCTTTGGTTGTTCCTGAGAGCCTGCTTCCGCCATGTCCATGAATTGCGTTTGTGTCACCACATTCACCTCCAACCAGTCGCTGATATAAAAAGGCGTCATCATACTGAGGAACTTCCACTGAATGTACAGGAATAGGTTCCAGTGGGACGTTTTGGGTCAGAATAACGGAGGTAGAGAGTCCCATCTCTACTCCACTCTGATTTTTCCATGATGGTACTGCTCCTGCGGTAGGTACTGGACCTGATGCTTGCGACAACTTCTATCCAGGTGCCCATAGCGACCACACAAAAAGCAGTTGACCCCATAAGACCTGAATCTTTTATTGTTGTAAAAAAGGAGCCACCCCAAAGGTTGGGCTGCAATTGAACAGTGTAACCAAGTCCCACCCAATAGGTGAATTGCTGTTGTAAATTGGGTCAGTAGTGAGGCTTGTATTGATGATAAGGCCAGGGGATGCCAGCCGGATGCTGAACAGGGAGGGATAATTCCTCCAGATAAAAAAGGCTAGAAGTGGAGGCGATAGGTTTCCGCTCTCTCTCTCTCTCTCTCTCTCTCTCTCTCTCTCTCTCTCTCTCTCTCTCTCTCTCTCTCTCTCTCTCTATATTGGTTGGAGGGAAGGTAGCGGATAGATGGCGTAGAATTTAATAAAGTTTAAGCAAGCGTATGTCAACCTCTAAATATGGAGCCATGGCATTAAAAGCTCACAGTATGGTTTCAGAGCGGAGGTCAACACTATGCTTATGTCACATTCAGATAAAATCCCGGCCCTGATTAACAGATGGGCTTCTGCTGAAAATTGATCAGCAAATGCAGTGAGGATCTCATTCTGTTGGATCGCAATGGTTAGAAACTCAGCCTTTCATTGCACCATTTTTGAAGTTCTTCCAACCAACCACAGGACAGTATCCTTCACTTTTTGATAGTTAACGAAACTGTTGGGAAGATAGCAAGTAACTTGGTCAGCGCTTCCAACATCCAGGGTGGACATTAATAATTTGGCTTTACGCCAATCTGGAGCTCCTTCTACTGCAAACTCAAATTGTTTAAAGAATCCATGGATGTTCCCGTTGTGATAAAATGGAGTCAGCTTATCAATACAACCCTCTTTCAGAAACTCCTTTTTCTATACAAGCACGGCGTCCAGGGCAAGCTTGAGTTTTGCATATTCAATGATTGCAGTGTTTTGGGATGATTCCTTGCCAAAGCGAGCTGGATATGACATGGCCAACAACTAAGGAACTATTTGTTAGTTTTTGTGATTGATCAATGGGCCCCCTGTAGTGAGCACCACTGTTATAAATTTGGCTTTATTGTTGAGATAAGCCATAAGCAATTTTGCGCAGGGTTGACCCACTGAGCAATAGGACTAATGATATGAGGATTGTCGCCCTTGTAACACAACAAAAATAAACTTAGTTAACAAGTATGGAGCACTTTCTCCCACTGTACTCTTTTTTTTGATACAATAACTACAGCGGATCATCGCTGTTCTGCTAACTCTAAACTATTAACAACCACCTTTAAAAATCATCTCGTCTTGCCTATATTGTAGCAGCTTCAGATGATACTGCTTTTATGGTTTAGTAATTTAATTTGCCGTATCTCATTGGTTCTAGAAACTCTTCATTTGTTACTCTCATGATCACCTAATTTGAAGTGATTACCCAACAACCCAATATCACCTCACCTCAAGGCGCTCAAATAATCATTAATCATATTAAACTCAGAAGATTCTATCCATTCCGCCATAATGACTTAGGGATGATTATCCAGTCATATCAGAATCATGATAGGGAGAATTATCGGATCCGCCAAACTCTTCACAATAACTTGGTACTCATTTGGCACCTGGAAGACCAACTTTGGGATTGCCTCCCACTCTTTGAAGTAATCGGAGAATTCAGCCTGATACACCTCACCAATTTACTAGTAGTTTTGGTGCAATTCAGGAGGATTGAGGCCATCTCCACTAATCATAATTCTCCACGCAGAGGTGAGGACTTGGCATTCACACAACTGCGAGGGGGAACCAGGCACCAAACCATCTGAGCCATTTTTCTGAGGACCAATCCAACCCAATCTGCTCAGAAAATTGATCCACCGCACTGGTAATGTACCCAACCTTTCTACCCAGTCCAAAAACCACCAATGGATGTAAGATGAGGCCCAAGGCCTCCCGATGGTTGGAGTTATTTGATCTGATTTGTGAAGCTGATCATTATTTTAAACATTTTTTAAATTTATATGATTTTAAAAAAATTTAAATGATGAAACAGTCCAAAATGGGTGGAAATGTACAGCAAAAGTTCAACAACTGCAAAATCCTGAGGATTGGTTGTCCTCCTTGCCTCTCCCGCCTTGGGGATGCCCCAGCAAGGCCTGCAGCTGCCTCCATTACAGCCATTTGGTTTGTTATAAGGGCCTTTGGTATGTTAATTAACTTCTATTTCCCTCACCAGAATAATAGGAGATCCCTCCTACAACTGCTCAGAACTGCTATGCCCTTGGTGTTGAGGGATTGACTGGACCTAATCGTTGGATATTTGATATCAACGATTATGGTTCAGGTATATCCTAAGTATCTGAACTTGGGTCTTGCAGCCTAGCAATTTCACTTAATTATATTTGGCTATGATGACATGGGCTCGAGGGCTTTGTTGGTTAGGTCAAACTTAAATTTAAGTTGTGATTTAATGACTTGGGCACGTGGGCTTTGTTGTCTATGTCAAAATTAGTTTTTAATGTCAGTCAAGTTTTCAATTGAATTAATTACTAATTAGTGATATAAATTGCCTTGGTATGTGCTGCTGTTTGCACGTGAAAGTGAATCAGTTCAGCTATTTTGAAGATATGATGAAACGCCATCTCAAGGATGATGATGGTGTTTACTCTGACTCTGGGGCTGAGCATGATGCCCTGAGTCAAAGTATTTGTAGACGTCATTACAAACTTTTTATGTTTCCAAGGGTCACTGAAAGTAAGGCGTCATGGGTAAGATGTGGTTAACATCAAACCCTATAAATAACCCTTGCATTTACACTAATAAAATCATCCTTTAACTTCTGGATTAAGTTTCTAAAATATCTTATAAACGTTTTGCGTTGTCACTTTATTTTATATTAAAGTTGATTTTCACTTGGGATCAGTAGGATCAGGGCATCGTGCCATCATCCAAGTGAAATGACTGGGTATACAATTGAAGTATTACCAAAAAGCTATATCATAAATTTAAAGCACCATCCTGTCTATTGTCCTCACACAATAGATGCTTGAAGCTGCAGTTTCCACCAAACAATGAACCAGCCATCAGGCGAAGCCCAAATCTTCAATAATGGCGCTCATGGCTTGGACCGCAGATGGTGACCAGTATCAACGTTTGAGCGACCAAAGTTTGCAGATGAAGGACGAATACACCAAAAAATCAATAATCTCGATGATGATCTTGACACTATTAATGAGGCAAACAATAACCTCCATGGAGAACTAAACCAGTGCAAGAAGGCAATAAAGGAAAAGGACCAAGTGATTTCCACCTTGCAGCTATAAGCTACTAACCTGAATGAGGAAATTGCAAAATTAAAATTAAAAAACTGAAATTGTGCCCGTTGGGAAAACGAAATTGATGAGAAGATTTGAATTCTGGATGGCAGGCGTTGTCAGTGTGCTACACCATTTTTGACTAAAAATTCTTCTGAATATTATGAGGACAAAGCTTCAGAAATAACATCAAAACAGACGCTGGGACACGCTGACAACTGCCTAGCAAAATGGTTGCTTTGGCCAACCCTATCACCTCAAACTGGGATATGATGCCCCAACGCCCTAGCACGTCTGACTCTAGTCAACCTAGAAATAATTGTGATAACCAGGAACGGGAAAGCAATAATTATAAACCAGCAAACCTGCCAGCCTTTAACAAGAATGGAAGTATTACCACCTATGTCAAACGTTTTGAAATGGGTATGCATGGGGTCAGCGACCGCAACAAAGCAGCCACCATGATCAACTGCTTGGATGAGTGGAGCATTGACTTTATTCCTAACATCAACGAAAATCCAACATATGCTGAAGTCAAGGAGGCCGTGCTTCATGAATTTGGAGGTCCAGAACGGATGTTGACCAGAAAATCCAAAGTTTATGAACATCAGCTTTAAGAAAGATTAAGCAATTGATGAGTTTGCAGATTGATTCTATCACGAAGCTCAAGTTCTCTTAGGCGCACAGGCCATGGTCAAATTGATGCCAAGATTGCACTAGAGCATGCAGTAGAACCTTACCCTAATTTATTTAACACTCTATTGCCTGTTTTTGTGCAGAACCTTGCAACATCTGAATTGGTTGACTATTTATTCAGATGCTCAAAAAATTATGGCCCTCCTAATACTGGTTACAGATCGTGAACCACTACCCTTGCTGGAAAGTCCTTCAAAACCAATAAGAAGACTGACAACCCATAGCCATTGAGTAAAATTACTTGCTTTAATTTCCAACGTAAAGGTCACTATGCTTCCTGATGCTGTCAGAGAAATGTCAACATAGTCTTTCCTGATACCATGCAGGAGGAGGGAAAAGAACAAGCACAATAGATGCGGGACGCTCTATTGTGCCTACAACACCAGTTTCACCTGATCAATATGAAAATAATGCCCGTGGGGCCTCGTTTTACAATGAAATCAGTTCTGATTTTAATATTGAACGAAGATTCCCCAAATGTACATGTGGTAACTCGCTCCCAGAGTAAGGTTGTCACACCTGAAGTCTCTGAGGTAGTCACTAAACCCTATGTGCAACAAATACTTGAGAATATTCCAGCCGATGGTCCAAGCAATACATCAGATACCCCAAGCCTGAAAGGGGTCAATATAGCAATGTCAATCGACACATTCATTAATGAATGTCCCAGTATTGGGAATACTCTGAAGCACACTCTTAACTCCTTGGACTCTTCCCATATTCATTTAGTAAACTCTATTGATTCTTACTATTCTGAGTGCACTTACGTGGATATCCTAGTCAACAAGGTTAAATTTGTAGCTATTGTTGATAGCGGAGCACCTGTAAACATTGTTTCTACAAAGCTGGTTAAGAAATTGAAAATAGCTCCGGACATTGACCATCATCAAGAATATGGGACCGCAGGCCTTAACAGCACTAATAGTGAAGGAGCTTACAGCGCCCTGCCATTGCACTTTGGAGCTTTGGTAGTTGCTGCACCCGCTATAGTGCTTCCAAACGCCAATTATGACATATTAATTGGAACTAGTTTTTTAAGGACTTATGGGATCTCATGCAATTTTAAGGAAAACATCTTGACGATATTGGGCCAATTGCTTCCAATTTATTACTCTTGCAACAATATGAAGCACACAAGCCATCGTAGGAATTTTAGCAATATATCTTATGCTGATGGGATAATATGAGTAGGGTATATTCAGAGGGGGAATCGAAGTCACCCCATGCCAACTTCCATAAATGAAAATCAAGGAATACCGCTATGTGTGAATAAGGACGCGACAATAGCTCCAGGCCATCAACTGGTTATGAGAACTGGGACCACATTGGATATTCCAGAAGGACTGTATGGGGAGGTTGTACCCCCATGGCATCATTCTCCAATGGAACCTAGTGTTGCGCCTGGAATACTTATACTGGGGCATGGAGAGATTGATGTCGTACTAGAAAATTTGACTAGCCAAAACATTAAGGTTAAGAAATTTCAAGTAGTCACTTTTGTGCACCTACTTTAGAGGGATGAGTTAATATCAGCTGTCAAATTTGGTGATTTATCTGAGTTTGGCTTACCAACCCAATCCCTTGTGGCACATGCGGTAATACCCTGAGAATTGTTCACCAGATTATTGGAACAACAGAAGGATGAAGCACTATAGTTGTTTGAACGATACTCCAAAACTTTTGCCAAAGATGACCAAGATTTAGGTTGTGCAAAAGGAGTTCAGCATTTCATGGATACTGGGGATCATATGCCTATTAGAATGAGGCCAATTCTGCACCCCAGGGCCAGTGACAAAACAGTTGGTGAAGAGCTAGACAAATTGCTGAAAAATGGAATGATAGTGCCATCTAAAAGCCTGTGGGCCAGCCCTGTTTTAATTGTAAAGAAGAATGATGGCAGCAATCGAGTTGTGATTGATTATCGACGCTTCAATGCCATTATATAAAAGGATTTGTATCCATTGTCCAGAATTGATGATGCTCTGGACCATCTGGGAGGGGCGAAGTACTTTACCGCAATGGACCTCATCTTCAGATATTGGCAAATTGAGTTGCCACCAGAGGAGCAGGAAAAGTGCGCGATGATTGCTGCTCAAGGGCTTTTTCAACTGACATGCATGCCACAGGGGCTGTGTAATGCACCGGCAACCTTTCAGCACACAATGGACACGATTTTGGGGGACCTTAAATTTTCCTGCGTTCTGGTGTACAAGGATGACATCAATGTCTTTTTGCGAACATTTTCTGAACATCTGGAGCACCTCAAGCAAGTGTTTGAACATCTGTTGAAGGCCAATCTGAAGATAAAACCTAGAAAATGCCAATTCTCTAAAGAACAATTGGAATACCTTGGGTTCATTATTGATTCCAAGGGCTTGCAGCCTCAGCCTCAAAAGGTGGAGGCAATTAACAATATGCAACCTCCAACGAGTATGAGAGATGTTCAAGTGTTCTTAGGCATGGTAGGATACTATTGAAAATTTGTGGAAGGGTTTGCAAAGATTGCAAACCTCTATTCCACTTGCTACAAGGAGGAGTTCGTTTTTGCTGGGCAGAGTAATGCAAACAAGCCTTTGAGGCTTTGAAAAACAAAACGAGCTTGGCGCCTATCCTCCAATATCCTGATTTCAGCAAGCCTTTTATCATACAAACTGACGCCTCGTTGACTGCAATTGGTGGTGTGCTATCACAGATTGGGGATGATGGTGAGGAGCATCCGGTCACTTATTGCAGCAGGACGCTGAATAAGCATGAGCGTAATTACATGGTGACTGAAAGAGAATGCCTGGCTGTCATCTATGCTTGTAAACAATTTCAGGTTTACATTCATGGCACCAAATTTCAAGTAGTAACAGATCACAGCTCATTATGATGGCTCCACAATCTCAAGGAACCTGAAGGATGGTTAGCCCGCTGGGCTCTGAAATTACAAGCATACAATTATGAAATTATTCATAGAGCTGGAGCGGCCCATCAAAATGCAGACAGACTATCGCAACTTCCCATTGTAGCTGTCCTGAGCATTCTGGCCAATGAGCTTCATGAAAAAATGATTAACCAAACATATGGAGATGAACCACCCAAAGTTCAAAAGGCGATCGAGAAAGCATTAATCAACACCAAATATTGAAATGGAATTCTATACAAACTTAAGCCCAATGGACAACATTGAATCTTCCCAAAACCTTCTGACTGAATAGAGATTATTACACAGGCACACAAGGCCGTCAGACATGGGGGAATGACTAAGACGCTAGAATTAATTTAAGCCAGTTACTATTAGGATTCCATGTGATTTGATATCCAAGATGTGCTCATGAAATGTCATTCATGCCAAATCGCAAAACCTATGAAGTCAGATGTGAAATATCAGTTGATTAAACCTGACTGGGCCTGGCATACCATGTCAATTGATGTAATTGGCCCTTTGCCTGTGAGTGGCCTAGGCAACAAATATATAATTGTTACTATTGACCATCTAATGAAATGGGCGAAAGCAAAAGCAATTTAAGATGTCAGGGCCCTAACTACTGCCAAGTTCATTATGGATAATATTATCTATAGCACAGATGCCCCCAGAAGATATTGAAAGACAATGGCACAAATTTTACTGCCCAAATGGTACAACGGCCAAATGAGTTGATGTCTATCAAAGGAGTGTTGTCAACACCATACCATCCTTAGACTATGGTATAGTAGAGCGAGTGAATGGCACTTTAGTCAGCATTTTATGCAAAAATGCAGCCTTGGAGCCTTTGCAATGGGCAACTTCAATTAGTGCAACCATGTTTGCATACAATATTGGACACCACAGCAGCACAGGCCACTCTCCATTTCACCTTTTGTATGGTAGACAGCCCGCTCTACCTTCATTGTCATACTCAGTACTCAGTTTACCTGATGCAATTAACCCAAATAACTATGTCAAGCAACTAGTGAAGACCCTAATCAAGTTGCAATCGGAAGCTTATCAATATGCAATTAGTCAAAAAACTATTCAGAAGAGCTATGATGACACCAAATGGGCTACGGTGAATAATTTTAATGAAGGAGATTTAGTAGTATATTGTGACACTCATAGCACAGGCCGCGCACACAAACTAGCCTTTCTCTGGAAGGGTCCATTTATCATTTTATAGAAATCAGCTGAAGATGTATATATCATTAAGGATCAATGCAACTGGGTTGTGAATCAAGTACATGCTAAGTTCCTTCATCCATATCATAAAAAAATAATAAAATAATAATAAATAAAAAGTAAAAAGAAAAAAGAAAAAATAATAATAATTGCAAATCATATAGTTTATTTCATAGATTGATGTCTTGCAGGCATTAGAAGTAGGTATCCCCTCTTTGGTGGGGGGAGGAGAGCGCAATTGAACCAAAGAAGCCTGCAACATAATCAGAGAGATGCGGACTTCATACAAGTTCCAACTGTCTAGACCCTGATGGAGATGCGCCAAAACCCAAGAAAGCTTGGCATCAGGCACGCTGGCCTTGTCAGCTTAGGGAAGGCTATTGAGATGACATTTGAACTTTGAGGAAGGGGAAGAGTTAGACAGTGTGACCCAGGAAGAAGGGTATCTGCCACTTATATCCAGACAAGGCGGGGGAAGTGTTGAGGAATTGACTGGACCTAATCGTTGGATATTTGATATCAACGATTATGGTTCAGGTATATCCTAAGTATCTGAACTTAGGTCTTGCAGCCTAGTAATTTCACTTAATTATATTTGACTATGATTACATGGGCTCGAGGGATTTGTTGGTTAAGTCAAACTTAAATTTAAGTTGTGATTTAATGACTTGGGCACGTGGGCTTTGTTGGTCTATGTCAAAATTAGTTTTTAATGTCAGTCAAGTTTTCAATTGAATTAATTACTAATTAGTGATATAAATTGCCTTGGTATGTGCTGCTGATTGCACGTGAAAGTGAATCAGTTCAGCTATTTTGAAGATATGATGAAACGCCATCTCAAGGATGATGATGGTGTTTACTCTGACTCTGGGGCTGAGCATGATGCCCTGAGTCAAAGTATTTGTAGACGTCATTACAAAATTTTTATGTGGCCAAGGGTCACTGAAAGTAAGGCGTCATGGGTAAGATGTGGTTCACATCAAATCCTATAAATAACCGTTGCATTTACACTAATAAAATCATCCTTTAACTTCTGGATTAATTTTCTAAAATATCTTATAAAACTTTTGCATTGTCACTTTATTTTATATTAAAGTTGATTTTCACTTGGGATCAGTAGGATCAGGGCAGCGTGCCATCATCCAAGTGAAATGACTGGGTATACAATTGAAATATTACCAAAAAGCTATATCATAAATTTAAAGCACCATCCTGTCTATTGTCCTCACACAATAGATGCTCAAAGCTGCAGTTTCCACAAAACAATGAACCAGCCATCAGGCAAAGCCCAAATCTTCAACACTTGGCATTCTGGGTTTTCCACTGGATTGTTACACATCCAGATTAAAAGCCCAGTCTTACTTTAATCAGCATATTCCATGACAGTTGCTTTGATTGGGCAGATCCAACTCATTTATCAGGTCATCAGGATGGTCATCTCAATTTGATTGGTGGATGGATTTGCAAGTTGCTTCTGCGGCAAAAGACTCAATGTCCTCCTGGAGTTGGGAAGGTGGGATCACAGATGTGGCTGTGGCTGCCACCCAGCCGCTGCCCTGTGGGCCTGCTAGGACTTCTTATGCTCCTTCAGGGACACAGGTTTTACTTAGATATAACACCCCTGAATGCCCCACTGGAAGGCGGCATCTGTGTCAATAGCCAGTTCATAGGGGACATCTGCATTGCACATTGCGTCAGGTATGATTTTGTTTTATTATGCCTTTCTTGACTGGGTATGTGTGGTCCTTGTAGCCAAAAGCGCGGCAAAAGGTGAAGATAGGGGGCATGCTATCCACAGTGACATGGAACAGGTGGGAATCCTGCCTGTCAATGCACACAAATGTGGTGAGGGAGATTTGGATCAAATCTTCTGCAACAACTGCGGACAGGGTGAGTACAGCAATTGCTTTTCCCATACACAGGTCCAGAATAAGTGTAAATCATTTCATCTCAAAGGATTTAATTTCCTCATATACCTTAAGCCCAGCCATTAGGTAGTGCTCTAGCATAGTGCACTTGATTGTTGCGGAAAGGAAGTTGAATGTCACAAAAATTTGATTGGATTTGGTCCACTGAGTACACTTTGTCTTGACCACCCATTGACCATCTGGGAGGTTTACCACCACATGTACCAGTGCAGCTTCATCCACTTTTTGTTTACTCTCAAAACCAAGATTCAGCCACTCTTGGGGCTGGAGTGCGGTGTGACATACTGCATTCAGGAAATGGTTGTGCTCATCTCCACAGAAAATTTCCCAAAGCGCCATTTGTTAAATATCCAGGAATATGTGAAACTCATGCTCCACTGACAACAGGGGCTGGGAGTACAGAGTATTGATGAACTGATTACATTTCACTTGCCGGGCCAAAATTTCTGGGAAAATACTAACTTCCAGTTTTGTTATTTTTATTGAGGCCACTAGTGTTGCCAAGGCATTTGTAAAATTTGTATGGTGCAGGTCCCACGCCTGTTCCCTTAACTTTGCTTGCCCAACTGCTACAAATTCTTGAGTGAACACTAATCTCCTCAAAGAGATTATCAAACTTACCTAGATTTGAATCAAATAAGTTGCAAAAGTGTTTTCAATGAGTGAGAAAAGTTACAACTAAAAATTGTAATAGATAAGTTGCTATTATGTTGAGTAGAGATACAATTTTAGTATCTATTGATTATGTTTTATATTTCAAATTATAGCGTATCTGCTGTAATAAATGTTTTCCATTGTACATGATATCCTTAAAAATGGTGGATAATTAAAGATTCTCATGATTTTAATGGTTGCAATATGAGTTCTTATTGGAGAAACATGTAAAAACATTAAATTTTTATTAATTTTTGAATTTTTATTAAAGGCTAAGGGCTTCCAAACTTACTTTGCTTATGGACCCCTTACCATTGCATTGTTTTTCTAAGGGACACCCTAGTGAAATAACTACACATTTGCTTAATAGTAAAATTACAAATTTAAATTTGATGTCTTGAATGGTGATAGTGACATATAGTTTAAATGGCCCTTTTAGTATTTGTAGTGGTATTAATTCTTTGTTGTAGACAATTGTTCCCAAAGTTGACCATACAGATTTTGTTCAATTACAAGGTCTGAAGGGAGATTTTTTTCTCAAAAATATCTTAATGGAGTTGTAAGAAATGATCACACTTGATTACTAATTATTGGAATTTAATAGGTTATATTTTCTGGAGAGGGGTGGTGACACTTCAACGCAAAAAACTTGATATCATAGTTAAGAATAAGAACAGAGTTTGCTATAAAGAACTGTTCATATTAAAAGCAGGCAATAATTTTCTATCTTATTAGAAATGAATTAGATTTTAAGATATTGCTATTCCTACTCAGAATAACTTTTCCAAACTAACCATTTTCCTTTAAACCCTTTTCTTGGGTTGGACCAGAATATATAGACCTTAATTATCAGATATAAAAATACTTTATGTTGAAATCTGACACCCCCAAAATAATTTTAATTTTCCATAGACCCTCTTAGCAGTTTCATGGACCTCTTGGGGTCCATACAAGTCACTTTGAAAATTATGGGTCTAGGCCCTTGGACCACCATCAAAATTGGGAAAGATTAGGCTTCCAAACCTAAATATTTCAATATTTTGACTCCTTCAGCTTGCTTTATATATTGAGGTGATGATTCTATTGTGCACAGTTTAAAGTCTATCCACTGCAAAACCCTCAAAATGACTTACTAATTTTGCTATATATTTAAATTTTAAATTTAAATTTATTGCGGGGAAGGCCGACCATGGGATGGACACTTCCAAATATGACTCAGATGAGACAAAACTTAGTACCAGGGGAGGCACCCCAGAGAAGCGATGCTATCTCTTGTTGCCAGCGGGAACGCCACTTATGGGAAGGGGGAGGGAACGTGTGTAGGGGACGTAGCCACTATTGAGCACATGTGGAGGAAGGGGTCTGATTTGATGGACCAGACTGGGAACCAGGAGGAGACCAGCTGTTGGCGACGTGGTGGAAGATATCCAAACATCCACGCTTGAAAGTGATCCACCAAATGAGACCAGAATCTGTGGACAGCTTCAGGGAGGGTGGGGGTGGATCCAGCGATGGCATCCAAGACAATCGTGTGGATAGTCCACATGGCGATTGCAACCACCAGAGCACAGAGGGAGGGTGGGAGGGGGAGGCCATTGATGAAGCAAACATATCTCTTGACAGACTGAAGGGATGTGTTTGATCCTGGCCTAGTAGACGTTGGACTTCGCGCCATATTACTTTAGAGGTGAGGCACTTCTCCAGGCGGTGAAACAGCGTTCCATACTGGCCACACACGACACAGGATGAGTGTAAAGCATTAGAGCGCTCAGCTGTATGATACACCCGCCTCAGGCAGCGCCACACATGGGAGCGGACTTGAGGCTGCAACAGAGGATGGTGTGCGTATTTCCAGATAGTCTTTTGGGTCTCAGTAGAATAAGGGATGTCCATCATGTCCAGGTAGTCCACCCTGGATAGGACTTGGGGTCGAATGGGGATCACACCATCATGAATGGGTAGCCCCTGTACCTCTTGTGTGAATTGAGGAGAGGGCAGCCTCTTTGGGTTGTATGTCCACTAATATGAATTCTCCACTCTGCGCTTCACATGGAGAGTAGGATTCGTTTGTAGTGGGTTTTGGTCCCGTGAGGACCTGTGGCTGATGTGTGTGATGCGAGGTATTTCATCAGGGAGTGGGGGTTTGATGGATTGTTGAGGCCCAAGGCTCGGGAGAAGTTGGAGCGGTCCACGCAGGACCAGTGTTGGGATGGGAGTGTAGGAGCAGTGACGGCCGCAATCCAGGTGCCCAGGATCTTGGCGGCATGGGCTTTGAAGTCAAGTAGGCCCATGCCACCATGATGATGAGGGCCAAACATGACCTCTAGCTGTACTGGTGGAGGGCGGCCTGACCAAAGCCAACCTTGTAGCAAAGCATACAGAGATTTGAAGAAGCTTGGGGAGAAGGGGATGGCGTGGGCTCTGAACCAGACTTTGGATAGGAGCATAGAGTTGGCAAGAACAACCCCGCCAGTGAGGGTAGTAGGGTGGGCTCTGAGAGAGGCGATTCGCTTCGTCACGTTGTCCAGTATATGGCACTCCATTACTGCTGACGAATATCCACCTGCCTCCAACCACACGCCCAGATGGCGTACCGGTCCTATGGTAGGTCGTGGCACAAAGGGGAGCACCAGTGGAGCGGTGTGTTTTGAGTTAGTAAGTCGTGGACATGGGCGAGCAGATGGGCTGGGTTGGGAACTACTTGCTGGGGCCCAGCAGTTCTGAAACTGACCAAGGAGGATGATTTCGGTTTTGGAGGCGTTCAGTGCCGCGTTGTTTACCCAGGAATATTCCTGGATGAGGGAATCAAGCACGCGTGCATCTTTGTTATTAGACACCCCCACCACGCAATCATCTGCAAATGCCATCATCTTGACTGGGGTTTGGCCTGGCACATGGACCCCAGTGAGTTGGGCATTCACATTTCGCAGTAGTGGGTCAAGGCTGAAGTTGTATAAGAGTGGGCTAAGGGGGTCCCCTTGTCGCAGGCCCCTTTGAGGATGGACTACTTCTGTTAGGAAACCTGGGCCGCGCACTGCCATTGTTGCAGATTCCATGAGCAGCATCACCCAGTTAATGAAGCGGGGAGGTAGGCGGAATTGTTGGAGGCAGGCCCTAAGGTATTCCCAGTTTACTCTATCATAGACCTTTTGTTGGTCCAAGAATACAAGTGCCCCAGAGGCTGTGGACTGACACACATAAGCCACAGAGTGCACGTTATCCCAAATCGACCTTCTGGGGATGAAACCAAATTGTTCTGGGGAGATGGTGGCAGATGCTACAGTCCCTAAATGGTTAGCCATGATTTTGGTTAAAATTTTGGTGTCTGTGTTTGTTAGAGAAATGGGGCACCAGTTGGCTAAGTCTAGCCTATCCCCTTTCTTAAAATTATTTGAGGTGGGTCGACCTTGGGACAAATATACCACACCGAGAATGTTTTCTAGCCAGTACAAGTTTCGAACTCAAAACCTGCACTAGGGGTGGAAGCAGTTTTACCCGCTCGGCTAACCACCCTTAGGCTATCCCCTTTCTTAAAGAGTGTGACCATAAAGGCCTCATGTCCTCCTGGTAGGAGGCGCGTTTCCAACAGGCTTTGGTTGAGTGAGGCTAGCAGCAATGGGGATATATATTTAAAATATTTTGTGTAGAACTCATATGGAATGCCATCTGGGCCTGGGCATTTTCAGTTTGGCGCACCACGAATGGTAGTCCATAATTTGTTTGGAGTAATTAAATTCATTATTTCTGGGTATTGGAGAATGGTGCAGATATGAGCTCGGTCGAGAAATTCCGCCATTTTGGCCGGCTGAATTGGTTCAGCTCGGTATAACTCGGAGTAATATCTTTGCATTTTGATTGCCACTTTGGCCGGTGTGTCCACAATAGAATTATCCGATCTTCACACCCATGTGCAGGCCATGCTCTGGCGTGGTGCAAAAATTTTTTTGAAGAAGTATGTGGTGCACTTGTCACCTTTAGTGATGTGTGTGGCCCTGTATTAGACACAAACCCGATGTTTGTGTTGCCTTTCAAGTGCGTTGAGGTGGGCGGCTGCCTCTGCCCACTTCTGGCCCTATGCAGGGCTATATCCTGAGGCTGGAATGTTGGACTCCAAGTGGGCCAATTCTGCCAGCGTGCATGATATAACCGCCAATGTGGCTCGTGAGCGTCTGGATGAGAGATAGTGATAGTGGCAGATGGTGTCTTCTTTGAAAGTTGCCCATGTGGAAATGGGGTCCGCACAAAACGGTGCAACAAACAATTTTGCCAAAGTTGCCTCTTCCACCCATGTGGAAAATCCTGGCGACGCGAGCTCTGGGGGCAGATTTTGCACCAATGTGGGGCCTTTGCAACTGTGATGGGTAAGTGGTATGTTATCGAGACCAGTCAGTGGTCAGAGAATTTCATTTTCATTGTTTTGAAGTGGGAGATGTGGGGTTGGAATTTCGCCGGCACTAGAATAAGGTCAATGCGGGTCATGGACCTTAATTGGCCGTTGTGGACGTGGGGACATGTCATGTTTTTGAGCAGCGGGGCATGTCACAGCAGTGCATCCATTAACCCAAGGGTGGCTTTTAGAATGTGTAGTTCTATGTGACCCTGTGGGGCGTGGGGTGAGGGTGGCCACCGGTCTGTTGGTGAGGTTAGCCAACAGTTCATGTCACCAATCAGGAAAGAATCGGGGGGTAGCAGGAGGGATTTGACCAACAAGAAAAATTCCCGATGCTCATGTGCACCATTTGGGGTGTAAATGTTGATGATTGTGTGTGCAACATCAGCCCATGAGAAGGTGACAACAAGCACTTGGCCATTTAGGAATGTTTCTGAAGATGTAAATTTGAAAAAATTGTTTTTCCAAATTAGCACCCCACAGTGCTTTGACCAAAAGGATAGGGATGGTAGGAGCATTGTTTTCCAAGCTTCCTCGGAACCTCGTGGACAGTGGGACTCCTGGATGGCCAGGATATCCACGGGTAAATTGTTTTGTAAAAAAGTCAGTTTCCTAGCCCGGGATGGGGAGGCCTTGAGTCTGGCGATATTCAGCATCCTTAGAGTGAAGGTTTCCCCCATCGCACCTTAGGTGCGAGGGGTGGGCCCCGGGCCCACCAGCCTCTTCCAGGTCCCCATGGGCTTTCACAGCAGCGCGGGTATTAGCAGCAATGCTATTGGGGTTTTTGTTAATTTTTGTGGAAAGAGTCACATTGGCTTTGACCTTCACTTTTTGTTTTCCCGACGTCGGACGAATTTTTTGTGGTGTGGATAAGTTTGGTGCACCGTCAAGTGGGGCAAAAAAAATTTTTTTGGTTGGGATAGGTCCCAAGTCAGTTTCAACCGGGGCTTGGGTGCAGCAATTGGGTGAGATCGAATCTCCCATCAGATCCTCAGATTGAGTGGCCCGTTCAGCATGGGCCTCCCAATCTGATTGGGTGATGGATTCCTGAGTTGCTTCCGCTGCAAAGGTCTCCATGTCCTCCTGGCGTTGTGAGTGCGGGATGGTGGTGGTGGCCTTGGCCGCTTCCTTGGCCGTGGTCCTATGGGCCTTCTTAGCCTTCTTCTGCTCCTGCGGAAAGATAAGCTTTACCAATAGGTAGCAGCCTTGTGCTCCCCACGGGAAAGCCTCCTTGGTGCTTGCAGTTGGTTTGTAGTGCGCCTCTCTGCTGGCCATGGCTGCTGAGGGGTGCTCTTGGAATGTGACGCCCTCTTTGATGGAGCATGCGTGCACCTTATGGCCGAACGTGTCACAGTGGGTGCAAATGGGGGCGCGCGCTGTCCACGGTTACCCGGAATGGGTGGGTGGTGTGCCCTGCAATGTCAATAAAGGTGGAGTGCGGGATCTGGGTTAGGTCCTTCATGATCTCCTCAGTTGGGGTCAGAACTGCGATGGCTTTGCTGGTGCACAGGTGTGGCATCAGCGTGAAACGTTGCATTTTGAAAGATTGTATTTTGCTGTATATGGTGAGACCATTTTTCAAGTGTTGCTCCAAAATGTCACGTTTTACCATAGTAGGCAAAAAGTCAAACGTGAGGAAAATTTGGTTTGATTTTGTCCATCTGGTGCATTTAGTTTCGATGACCCATTGCCCTTCGGGGAGGTCAACCACTATGCACACCGCTGCAGCCTCATCTGCTGCTATTTTGCTTTTGAAACCTAGGTCCAGCCAACCACGTGACATGGAGTGAGGTGCAATGTACACCATAGTCGGGAAAATTTTGTGTACATCTTCACAAAATTTTTCCCATAGGGCCATTTTTGGATGTCCAGATACACACGGACTCCGAATTCCACCGATGAAAGTGGCTGGGAATGTGGCGTGTTGATGTACTGGTTGCATCATGCTTGCCATGCGAGTATCTCCGGGGAAATTGTGACCGCCAGTTTTTTTAGATTTTTTTCTATTCTGCCAGATTCTCTGGGGCATTTTTGAATGTTAGAGGCCGCGGGCCTTCCGCCTGCTCCTCTTGCCTTGCTTGCCCAACTGCTCCCAGACATGGGCGCAGACTAATCCCCTCTATGATATTATCAAACTAGATTAAGTCTTGAATTGAATGGGTTGCAAAAGTGTTTGCAACGAGAAAGAAAAGTCTAATTTTGCTATATATTCATCTATTTTAAAATCTGGTTTTAGTTTTTAAGTTTATTCATTAAGATAGGTTATTGATTACCAAAAAAACCCCTTGACACTGTTGCATTGTCATTATCATATTGCTAAAGGGCTGCAAACTCTCCCAAGCTCCAAAGGTGAAAGAGATTGGTTTAGGCATGCAATAGCCTCACATCTTGATCTTATTTTGAATAATAATTTAGAAATCAGTAAGAGTAAGTACTTCAGGTTATACAGCTGATAGAGGCCAGGTAGAGCCTGCCGCTGCACTGCATATTTGATTAATATGAAGCTATTTTAGAGCCTTTGTCAAGTGAATGCCTTGTAATCCATGCCAGATGTCTAGTGTCAGATTTTGGTAGTTGACTCAAAAAAACCCTTTGAAAAATCGTCAACTCAGGCCAATTACCTTATAATAACTTGGGCCAATTATCCTTACATCAACTCAGGCTGATTATACTTATGCCAACTTGACTATTAATCCTAAATAACCATGCATGATATCAACTATACCTTCAAGAAATTGTCATGGGATTGATTTCTAAACAACTCTAAAATCGCCCATAGACCAATAACAATAATAAGATTGCCCCTCAATTTATTGCAATCTTTTTTCCACCCTATGGCAAATTTTTTATGTCAATCCTCATAGTTGGCACAATAATTTTTTTTTAGTACTAGATGGTCCCAACCCAAGGGGGGGGGGATTCATCGATGTATAGTTGGCACAATATTGCTTGCACATGGACAGCCCAAATGGGAGTACCTAGTGCTATCAAGAGGCCTGCTGACATCCTGATTAGGGGTGCATCACCCACTTCAAATCAATGCATATTTCCTAAAAGTTATATTTCATCAGCTTTATGACAAAACTCAAATTGTGCTGACCCTTAGGATAATTATTTACATTTGTGTTGTGATTTTTTACCTGAAACCTTCCAATTCTGGGAGTATTTTGTCACCAATAGTCCTAGCAATAGGTCATGGTCATATCATTTCAAGGGCCAAACTGAGGTGGAAAATTATATCTTCAGAAATTGCATGCTTGAAATGTGGCCAAGAGATGCCCTAGAGGTATAAATAATGGCGCCTGGCCTAATGAAATGATTGTCAAATAATATCCTAAATAAAGGTATATTTTCTTAATTCTCTTTTAGATGGCTTATATCAGAGTTTGTTCTTTAAGTGTGTTGACAAGCTGTTAAGTCAGAAATCTCCAGCTTGTACCTTTTCTGCCTTGGTAGAAGTTTCCATATTTGAAGGAAAAATTTATCCCAGAATTAACTAGAAGAGTTCTATTAATTTAGATAAGCCTAATGAGCTTTCAAATGGTCAGTATACTGTAAAACACCGGCTAAAATTGAGGATATTCAGCTGAACTTCTTCCCAATTATACACTCAAGATTTATTTTATCAAGCAAGCAATCCTTAGATTTAAAAACCAGAGGCAGGTATAGCCAAGATAGCTTTCTCACACCTCAACTGGTAGAATAAGACACACAACAGAAGTGAGAATTTTTCTAATAAAACTAGTTTTTACCTATTTCAACAATTAATAGAAAAAACTCTTTTTCTGTGT
The DNA here is from genome assembly GCA_022478985.1 of Massospora cicadina. Lineage (NCBI taxonomy): Eukaryota > Fungi > Entomophthoromycota > Entomophthoromycetes > Entomophthorales > Entomophthoraceae > Massospora > Massospora cicadina. The sequence continues at coordinate 51,727 of JAKSZP010008418.1, forward strand.
GAGTTTGTAATTCAGTGATGTAACAATCAGGTACTTGGGTAGACCTGACCATTACATCTACCCTCTGTTATCTATATAATAAAAACAAAAGCTAACATTACAAATACTCAGTAATTCATTAACTCAAACTCATTTGCTACAAAAGTTTTTAAAAAGATGGTAATTTTTTATCTTAAGCAAAGCATATAATTTTATTTTAGTTTGAATTTTATTTTGATTTTAAATTTTAAGTTGAATTTTATTCAAGGTGGGCCAACCTGGGGACAATACTGCACCAATTAAGGGGATCCAAATTAATGGAAAAGGAGGATAAACCCTGGAAAACCTTCACACATGGAATATAATAAGCCAGGAACTCCATGGACCATCTTACTATTTGCTATCTTGGTTCAGGGCACTGGTGCGCAACGTCAACCCAGTCATAATCATCCCCTACCCAAAGTTCATCTACCAGGATCAAACTTGGAAGGCAGTGGACATTGAGTCCATACTATACCACTGGAGTTTCTCTTTTAAAGCATATAATTTTACAACTTAACTATTTAGATCTTGTTGCACAATTCATTACTAGTTATATAATATGACAATTGTTTAGATGAAAATCATTATTATATTAGGGATACAGCTTTCAATTACCAATAACATCTAAATTAATAAATCAAATTTAAAGCTTACTTGACAACTTTTGTGCCATACTTAGTAAACCTATATGCAAAGTGAAATTATGATAAGTAATAGTTTTAAGTAGTCAGAAGGATTTTATGGTATTACATAGTAAGTTTTTCCTAGAAAAACTTATAGGTTAACACTAAAAACATAGTCTATAAATTTAACTTCATGCCAAAGTGTCTTTTGGCAAAAAATAGATATATATATACAGCTGATTGTCAGATACTTGGATATTTGATTAGAAAATAAGAATGTCCCAGTGAAGGATAGGTTAGTTTTACTAATAATAATCTTCTGTTTAACCATTGTCAGAATAGTTCCAATTGGAGTAATACTTCTACTCCTTACCTTTGTTCAAATAGCTTGCAGGTTGTTAGTTTTATTCAGCTGAACCCCAAGCAGAATGGGCCAACTCCTTAAATATTTGCCCAAGCACTAGCTTAAATTTAGTGCTACCGCCTAAGGAAAACTACCTCCTTCTATAGACCTGAGGGTGCTCTGGGGATGAAAATATTTTACCAGCCAATCATCTACTAAGATATTTGGTAATTGGCTGAGGTGAAAATATTTTCTAGATAGCTAATTGGAGGAATTATATTAAAATGCTACCACGTGGCTACATCATCCCGACTATCAACCCAATATCTAAAATTAAGCCATATCAAGGTGAAAAGTGTTTTGAGAGTTCTGATAGGCTCAAACATCATTCAACTAAATCGTGTTCCTCGCTGCTTATCCTGAAATCCCTCGCATCCCACTATTAGCCTCAAAGTATCATAAATACTGGAAGGCATTATCTAATAAAGGGTCACTTTTTCTACTAAGCTAAAATTGATATATTATAACCACTTTATTACTAAAAAGTTTATATCTAATTTTGGTGTAAGTTTACCCCAAAAACTTAAAAAGCAGTCGAGAGTTCTAATACTCCTGCGCTTGCTCTATTGTTGAAATCTTGTGCATAAGGCACCTGCGAGCACCAAAAGTGCCGGATTCCAACGCTGACATCCTCATAAATTTAATCATCTCTTTACTTTTTCTTCTCTACCCTGTAAATTACTTCGTACATTCTCTGCCGCCCTATATCAATATTATATGGCAAACCTATGAATAGAAAACCCTTAACTCCTTCCTTCTTGACTAAGCAGGATAGCAGGCCCGCAGGTCACCATGGTTGCAGATATTATTAGGTTTAGATGGGGCTATTATGTAAATTGCAGCAGGTACACCTTTTTGTGCTATGATAGCCAAATTCATAGAAAACTTGAGTTTACCCAATAAACATTTTCAAACGGCGGATTAAAATTATATGCACTGCAAATACCATAGAAGTAAATCTAAAGGAACGAAACGGAGCCATTTTATTTTTTCACCTCGATTTTCTTCTTGCCAGTTTTAAGCTTAAGGTTGAGCCCCATGATATATCTGAAGGTAAGCTTTTGTATGGATTTGCGCTGTTTAACGCTCAGGCCCATTTCATCCAGCTCCTTTTTGGTCGCTTGAAACAAGTGATCCCAGTCTCGAAATTTACTTGCAAGGGCTTCCAAGCCAATGCCGGCCTTCAATAAAAGGGCAGTATGCGTCTGGAACTCGCCACGTTTGGGAGGAACACGCCTTAGAACTTTGGGTACACCTTTAGAACTATAGCTTCGAAAGATGCTCAATGGAGTATTGATTTTTAATAGTTGAAACATCCTAAAGTAAGAACGTTAAAGACTTGTTGAGTATATCAATAGAGTTTATCGAACTCAAAATGGGTGGCATTCAAGGGATAACTTTTAAAAAGCTTATCAACTCACTTTATTTTTGGAGTTCCATAAGCGGTTGAATTCTAAAAACATGAACAAAAAGTAATCAGACTCAGTTCACTCACAATTCAAGAGCAAATACTTGCATATTTAGCTAGCCAATAACTTGTGTTTAAAGAAGTCTTTTCAAAAAGTTCAAAAATATCTCTTAAAAATTTGAAGCTTCGTTCTTTTTAAAATATCCACTTAAAAACACAATATTTGGTGAAACCTCCAAAATTTATTAAACATTATCATGATTGATCGCTTTGTTATGAAAACAATAAAAGTCAAAGTGAGACAAATTACAAACGTTAGAAAAAGGGTGGAGAAATATGTTTGAACTTTATGGTTACAGATAACGCGTAAATAATAAAACATTCATTTTTAGTACTAGATGATCCCAAAACAGGGGAGTCAACGATGCGAAAATAAAACTCATTACAAGCAACAATATTGTGCTTAGAACCGCCAAGGTTAAATTAGAATACAAATTCAAGTGGCAGTACCAAATTAATTAATCCAACACTGGCTAAAAAGCAAAATTTAACAAATCCCTTAAAGTATTCTTAATGATACAACTAGACTATTTTTACATAAAGCCTCCAATGTCTTAGCCTTTAGCGCATAAGAAAAAACATCTAAACTCAAACTTGAGGAGGCTGAAAGGTTGGACATAAAATTTTCAAATACTTCATCTGTTATTGATATTTCAGAACAGTTAAAAAGGCTAAAGTACTTTGGTCTTCGCAAAAATAATAAAAAGGCATGCTAGGAACAAAGGTTTAATTTGGATAAATATTTTCAAAAACATTTAAAAGCAGCAGTCAAATAAAGGCTAAACTCGGAGGATAAAAAGAAAAGCTCTTCTGAAAAGGGTAGTTTCGTGGTTCACAAATTATAATTAAATATTCGGTATTGAAAAGTATACGCCATCATACAAATTGGCTTTAAAAACTACCTAAAAAGTGGTACAAACCTTTCATGTCAATAGAACCCTCTCAATAAAGCATCATGTCGGTAAACAGTTAACATGAAAACTACCTCCTAAAGTATTAGGGTCAATCTCAACCACAAAAAGTTTTTGTAAACTTATGAAATTACATGGTTAATTAGTTAGCTAATGGATGTTCGGTTTCGATGTTTTAGGAAACTTCACGAAAGTTAGTTACTGATAACGTAATTTTGACGTATATTGTCGTGAAGTTTCCAAAATTGGACTTTCCACAAGGGTGGTTCAGCACCATAAATTTTCATATCTTCGTCCATAATGGTCGGTTGTCGAACTGGGCTCCAACGGAGAAATAGGCCCAGATTTCTAGTGGCTGAGATCACAAGTAAAACCGAATAAGAGGAACTTGGGATATAATTGAATTAAGTAAATGTATATTTATGTTCAACTAGCGGAGTTACCCGTGCTTCGCACCGGTATCTAGAATTTCAGATATTTAAATTTAGCTTATATTTTATACTATAAATAAACAATAACCACATCCAAATTTTATTGCTCAATCGAATCAACCAAAAACCACCAACCTCTCAGCTAAACTTAACTGAACTTATCAAATCAACCAACTAATCACCCCTCAAAACTAAACTGTGTCCTATCGATTCAACCAAAATCCATCAACCACTCAGTCAAACAAAATAAACCTATCGAATCAATCAAATAACACCAAACTGCTACCCAAAACATCTCCCTATATTTGAAACCATTGTGTACGTGACGTCTTCCAAACTTCTAATTCAAGTTCTACTTAACTGCCAAAAGTATTTTATCAATTAGGGGAATCAAATTAGTCAGGTTTTTAAAATTATATAAACCTAACATCCAGATACTCGTGCTTCGTTACGGTATTTAAAGTTTATCAGATGATAAGCTCACACTGACAGCCTATAGGCTGTGCCAGCGCTACTCTCGAGCCACTCGAACTAAAAGCTCCGCTGTTGCCCTCGTGGCTGGTGAGCTGATTATCCTATTAAATCTTAAACTAACACTGATTTTTGTTTAGATTTGGGTGAGCCATTTGGTGAATTATTCGATAATATTCGCAATTCTCACCACTCGCCCAATTAAATTGAACCTATCAGACTCGATTAGTTTCAAGTGAGCAATTTTGTGAATTATCTAATAGTAGAATACCCGTGCTTCGCTACGGTGTTTTATAACTTACAGATGATTCTAAATTATTTTAGCTTTTACTAGCCGTTTACCCGTGCTTCGCTACGGTGTCTATCAAATTAAAGATTTTCAATCTATTAATTTAGATTTTATATTATAGACAAACAAAACCACTCAGCCAAATCCAATTACTCAATCGAATCAACCAAAAACCACCAACCTCTCAGCTAAACTTAACTGAAATTTTCAAAACAACCAATAACTAATCACCCCTCAAAGCTAAACTGTGTCCTATCAATTCAAACAAAAGCCATCAACCATTCGGCCAAACAAAAAAAACCTATCGAATCAATCAAATAACACCAAATTGCTACCCAAAACATCTCCCTATATTTAAAATCATCGTGTACGTGACATATCTTCCAAACTACTAAATCGACTTCTACTTAACTTGCCAAAAGTATTTTATTGATAGGTGAACCAAATTAAGCAGGTTTTTAAAACATATAAACCTAACATCCAGATACCCGTGCTTTGCTACGGTATTTAGCTTATCAAATGATAAGCTCACATTGTAGCCTATAGGCTGTGCCAGCACTACTCTCGAGCCACTCGGACTAACAGCTTCGCTGTTGCCCTCGTGGCTGGTGAACTGATTATCCTAACTACTTAATCTACTTAAACTCTAATACTGATTTTTGTTGAGTTTCAGGTGAGCAATTTGGTGAATTATTAGATAGTATTCGCCAATTCTCACCCACTCACCCAAATATATTAAACTTATCAGACTCGATTAGCTTCTGGTGAGCAATTTGGTGAATTATTCAATGATATTTGTCAATTTTCACCCACTCGCCCAAATAGATTGAACCCATCAGGCTCGATAATTTCAGATTCGATAAGATTCGCCAATTCTCACCCACTCACCCAAATAGATTGACCCTATCAGACTCGAAGGTTTCAGATGTCAGTTAGTGAGTGAGTAAATGTGATTTATTAAGTAGATATTGGTAGATAGCTATCAATAAGTTCAGAGACCATTAAACCTAAAAAAAATTCTTATCTCCAACCACTTAGCTAAAATCAATTAAGCCTGCCAAATTAACTAAACCATCAATCACTTAACTGAAACTATTGAGCCTATCGAATCAACCAAAAAATAAACCACTACTCAGCAAAAACCAATTACGGAACTTACAACAGCCAAAAACTGCCAACCCCTTATCAAAAACAAATGAAAAAATCGAATTAAATGAATATGAAAATACCCAGCCAAATTGCTATATAATTATATTAGAAATATATGTTCTAGATCTTAAATAGAACTGATATTTAAATTTATATGATTATTTTAAATAATTACATATTAGCATTCCGTTCCCAAACTTTATAGAATACTTGTGCCAAGTTTGGTGATTTTTGGTTATTTGCTCGAGATAATGCATCTATATAAAGAACTTAACGGACTGATACTTTTGTAAATAATATTTTAGGCTAATTCTTGTTGATACCCAGTTTAGCACATATTTGTTTTTGGGCCTTAAGTTTACCTGATGATCCTAATCAATTCTTTTTTATATTTGTAGATGGTTATCGATAATATTAAAAAAATCAAATTATATTGAATCAATATAAATTTACCAACCATTCAGCCATACCCAATTAAACCTATCGAATTAGCTAAACCGCTAAATTCACTTAGCTAAAACCTTTAGATTAAAAATCAACCAATCACCAACCGCTTCATAAACCAAAACTAAATGTATTGAAACAACCAAAATCACCAACCACTTACCAAAACCAATTAACTTATCGAATCAACCAATCACTAACTGCTCTATTAGAACCGTTAAGCTTATTAATCAACTCAAACCCACCAACCGCTCGACAAAACCATTTAAACTACCGAATCAACCGAATATCAAACTTTTCGGCCGTAACGATATACCGATTTCCATTAAAAACATATAAAATTTTAACTTGTTACATATAAAACTTTTTTTTGAACATGAAAATTAAAATTTTTGATGGATTATTGTATTGTCATTGAAGATACATAAGTGTGCCAAATTTAAGAATTTTTTATTGACAATAAGTGTCTGAAATAGAGCTTGTAAGATTTAATTACAGACAGAGAGTTGACAGTGAGTTTAAGAAAAGTGTATAAAAAGTGATTACGCCAGGATTCAAACAACTGACCTTTTATAGAGTTGAAGTTTAGAGCCAAAGGCTGAGCCGATTATGCTAGATCTTTTAAGAACTCCATACTTTATTAAAATAAATTTAAGGGAAAGTAAGAGGGGAGGGCTGAATACAAGCAATTTGGTCAAGGGTAAAGGGACCAGGGGTTCAGGCCACTAGAGTTTTAGCACCTCCAACCATTGCTGATTGGCAATCGCCATTGCTAGCCACAGTTCTAACATTGGTGGGCTTACAGGCCATTCAATTCTCAGTTGATTAGTTGCCTCATTGCATGCGATGAGCAATCTGACAGGGAAAGCCAAATGTGTAGTTTTATAACACTTAAGGATTATGCGCAAAAATTTTGAGATCTGATGGAGCTGATCTGAAATAATCTGAATGATCTTTAATACCAAACCTCTGTGATGGGGGCACTTGTTGCTCAAAACCTTGGTGACAAGTGCACAGTGAATTGCCCACACACAATAATGGTAAATGAAGGCTTGTAGTTGGATCAGAGCTGTTCTCAGGGCTTTCATAAAGAAAAGGTCCTGCAATGGATGTATTCCCAGTGGTGATTGTTCACCTGATAGGATATAACATATCATGAACCAGTATTTTTTGAACATGGCATATTCATAGTAATGGTATGCTATGTCTGCTTCCAGTTCAGCACATATGGGGCATTCTTTGTGCTGGTAGTCTGGCCCGCTGCGCTTATCCAATTTAAATGCCCAATTTAGGATCCACCAGGTTACCAAACGCTGTTTGGCTGTTACCAAGTGGTAGTTAAGGTCCAAAATTAACTCCTTCATCAGGTAGTTGGTGTCATAGCCTTCAATAGTCCAGTCATTTAGGATTTGTGGACAGGTGGGCAGATTGCACCCCAGTTTTGGAAGCAGATCCCTATATTCTATCAGCATCAATTTGTACCTTATTCTGATCAACTTGGTTGTGTATTTGTTAACAATTTGGTTACGCTCCTCCCAGCTTGTTGCAGAATTCATTGTGGAATTATGTGCTTTGATGTCCCTTTGAATTTGTTCAGCTTCTCAGTCTGATCATTCAAATGACCATCCACCCTGGCACACGGCCCAATTGCATAGTCACCAGTAGTGTGGAGTACCTTTTTGGGAGGTTATCTGTGGGTGATTCGCCATCCATTCATGTATCAATCAGGGGGAGACCAGCTCTTGGAAGCCTTGGGCTCTTGCCCAGTTCACGCCCCATGCTAGGGTCAGGCAGCACATGTGCATCTGTGTTAGCTTCAGGAACAACTTCCCCATATATGCCAGGCATGAGATTCAAAGTCCAGGAGGCCCATGCCTCCTTTGTTCTTTGGTTTTGACAGGGCTTCCAGTGGTATTGGCACCACCTTCACCTTGAACCACAGGAAGGTTTGGAGCAACGATCTGATTTTCTTCACTAAGTTTGGGCTCATTGGTAGCATGTGAGCAACATACCACAACTTTGAGAAGATAAAGATGTTTATAGCCTGCACTTTCTCCTCAAGGCATAGTCTGGCACTTTTCCAGCATGCCATTCAGATCAATAAGCTTGACAATACTTCCTGTTCAGTCTCCAGTACCACTGGTCCCTTGTCATTGAAGAGTATCCCGAGGTATCAGACTGTCTGGGAGTTCATAATTGGCATTGTGTCAGTTGGCAGGCTGAAGCTTGGGTTGCCAACCCTCATCACTGAGGTTTTTGCTAAGTTGATTTTTGCATTAGATGCTAGCTGATAGAGGTTTAATAGTTCCTAGCGCCCTGGAGGTCAGTCAGGGAGCTTATACCTACTACCATATTATCAGCAAATTCTAGCATCTTCAGTGGCATTTGGTTAGGGTGGACTAAACCCTGGAGCTTTGCATCTGCTGCCGCCAGTAGAATATTGGCTGCAAAGTTGAAGAGTATTGGTGACATAGGGTTGCCTTGGCAGAGACCTTGCCTGACAGGGATTTTGTTGGTTACGCCATCTGCAACAATCACCTTCATTACCAGGCCCAAGTACAGAATCATTATCCATGCTCAAAACATGTTAGGGATACTGACTGCCTTTAGTGCCTCATGAAGGAATGACCATGCTACTTGGTCATATGCCTTTTCTATGTCAAGGAACATAAGGTACCCCTGTCCAATGCCCCTCATATCCTGGAGTACACTATGGACTGAGCCAATGCTGTCCCATATACTACGGCCTTTGACAAAGCCATGCTGGGCACTATGGAGCATGTGCGGCTGTTGCCATCAGTCAATTAGATAGTATGCGTGTGAGCAGTTTATAATTGGCATTCAATAGTGCAATCAGGCGCCAGTTTCAAAGTTGGCATCTGAGACCCTTTTTGTACAGAAGTACAATTTGGGTCTCATAGCCTCCCAGAATTTTCTGGCCATTTTGCAAATAGTGGTTAAAGAGGGCTTTGAGCTCCAGCGCTATGCAGTCTCAGAATATGCTGTATATTTCTGCACACATATTGTTGGGGCCTGGTACTTTCATTCTTGGCGACTCCTTTAGAGCCCTCTTAACTTCATCAATAGAGATTTTGGCAGATAGTTTGGCAACGTCTTCCAGTGTACAGCTCCCCAATGCCAGCTTGGCCAGGTCAATAAGGGTTTTTGTTGCTGATTTGCTCATTTCTCATTGTTGGAATAGATCACCATAAAAAAGCCTGACCTCACGCTTGATTGTTTTGGGGTCTGTTGATACTTCCCCTTCCGCTGTCTCCACTTCCTGTACCCTAGCCTTAGTTTGGATTTCCTTAAGGTGTATCGGGCCCTCTTTGGTCATCATCCCCACTAGGCTCTGATATCGGTAAGTTGTATTGGTCCATCTCTCTGAGTCTTGCTTCATCATTATGGCATGATACTTTTTGTGTGTTGTTTGGCACTTGCTCCACCAGTCTTCACTGTCCTGTTGGGTGAGCCTCAGCCTTTCTAATTTAGACTTCAGTTGTTTCACAGTGGCAGTTCACTTGTAGGAGGTCACTTTTTTGAACTTCATACTATCATGTTTCACTTTTGCTTTGATCTGGGTCCATCGTTCTAGAGGGTCCAACTCCAGGCGGTTGTCCAGATATGCTACCAGTTGATCCAGTCCAGCGTCAACCTTTCAGCGCCAATCCCCATCCCTCAGCGTAGCTGGTGCCAGTTGCCACTTGTGGTTCCTCAGGGGTTCATCAAGGTCAATCTCCACCCAGATGACCATGTGGTCACTTTCAGCATTTATGATAACCTCGCTGTTGGACGTCATCATCTTGAGATCTGATGACACTAGGATGTAATCTAAATGTGATCCTGACAGTGGGGATCTGGCAGCATCATATGACCACCGCATTAGGATGGCCAAGTCATCATCCTCTTTGTCAATCATTAGGCACATCCACAATTTGACTAGGTAATTGAGTGCAGGAATTTATATGACCACATTGTCCAGCTTGCAAACTATCTAAGCTTCAATTAATTTAAGACAATTGGTTCATTTATTTAATTTAGCTTATTGATTAAGCTTTGAGATGTTGATTGATTATTTTGTCTCATTGGCGATAATCACCAATTAAATGGTTAATTGTAATTCTCATAGGATCATATCTGATGCTAATTACAGTTACAATTTTGTCAGGGATTGTTGCC
>JAKSZP010008419.1:0-61963 GCA_022478985.1 Massospora cicadina
ATTTCTTTTTGGAAGAAAGAACACTTTGAAGGTTTTAATTTGATAGTTGAGCGTCATAAGCATTCGAATACCTCCTTCAAATGATCAAGGTGTTCATTAAAGGACTTTGAGAATATGATAATGTCATCAAGGTAGACGATAATGCAGGTTAACTTAAGATCCTGCAAAATGTGATCCATCGCATGCTGGAAAGAGGCAGGTGCATTGCACAACCCTTGGGGTAATCGCGTGGGTTGGAAAAGACCTTCACTGCATATCAAAGCGCATTTCTCCTGGTCTCGAGGAGAAAGATCCATTTGCTAATAGCCACTGGCCAAATCCATGGTGGAGAAAAAGTTAGATCCTGAAAGCTGGGCCAGGGCGTCATCAATGCATGGGATAGGATAGCTATTCTTTTTTGTAAGATTATTTAACCTGCAATAGTCCATAACTATCTGGTGACCTCCGTTTTTCTTCTTAATTAGCAAAAGAGGCTAGACCAAGGGCTTTGTGAAGGAACTAATAACCCCACGTCTAATAACTGCGTGAGTTCCGTCCTCATCTGCTGTTTCTCCACCTTCAACTTGCAGTAAGGTTTTGACCTGATGGGATGGGCATCACCCACATCGATGGAGTGGCACCAGCCCTTCATATGGCCATAATCATTGTCCAACTTCGAGAATATATCACTATACTCATCCAGGAGAGTATGCACTTCCTCCAACTCATCTGAGGTCAGCTCATCCGAGATATGGATGTTCAGTAAGGTACATACCAGGTTATCTGCAGGCAGGCCTAAATCTGCCATCGAGCCAATGGAGTGGATTTGTTCAACTTCCTCCACAGGAGGTAAAAATCCTCAGCCCACCTCCTGGTGATTTCTTACAATTATGTCATTTTTGGTGAGGTTTCCCAACAGTAGAGTGATAGGCCTCTGGTAGGCTGAGTCTAAAATGCCAGGCAATACCTGAGGCTCAAAAAGGCTAACACCCTCAATGCTTAAGAGTGTAGTAAACAGTGGCGAGGGATTTTGATAGTGATTTTCATGTCTATCACTCGTTGTTCACCCGGCTTAATTACCACCTCATCTGCTGCATAAGATGGAATACCTTCAATAGCATCCACTGAGTCAGGTAATTTCTTTGTATTTCACCCAGAGGTGGTATAATGTATAGGTAAAGCGGAAAGCAGGTACTCAACCATGAAAGAGTATTCTTTTTGCTGGGTTCTTTATTGGCTAGAACTAAGGGAACTTCATAATTGAGCAACTACAGGAACCACTGCTTCATATTGATAATACCTTCATATTCAATAATAAACTGAGTACCTATGAGCATATCATAGGCGTTGTTATCTAAAGCCACTGTGGGGGCCAATAGAATAAGCTTCCCTATATGAATGAGAAGGGATGAGTAAGCGCCAAGTGCGCGAGTGTTGTAGATACTGGCGGTTCCAAATTCTTGGTTGTACTCCAAGTCAGGCGCAAGTTTAATTTTTTTCATCAACTTGGAGGAGATTACGTTCACAGGAAGCCTGTATCTAGGATGGCCATCACCCAAACATTTTGAATAACCACTTCAACCTTTGTAAGTATCCCCCCAAAATTGGGTGATAGCGCCAAGACCTCCTTGAGGTGAAAAGTGGAGGTTAATTTGCGCGCGGTCTCGGGGGTAATTTTCCAGGATAGACTGCATGGTATGGCCATGCTGGAGAGGGCGAATAAGGTTAGACAAGACCTCAATTATGTTGCTGGCAGTGTTGATAATGGCCTGCTCCCCTAGAGCTTGGTGGAGATATGTCTCTTCAGGTATGGTGGCCTCATCTACTCCTCCAGCATTCAAGCAATCGGGGATTTCTACTTCAGTGGGTACTCCTATGAAGAAATAGCCAACCTCATCTGTACCTCCCTCAGAATCATCCTCATGGGGTATTGGTAACACGAGGTATTGGCATAAGTTGTTTAAATGAGTCAGGCACATGAGATTCATCGGCAATAGGTGTGCCTCTCCCTATGCTGACATTTCTTTTCCCTGCTTCTGATTCTCTCCATCAGCTTTCTTTTTCCAGCACACAGCCTCCTTGTGTCCAAACTTGTAGCAGTATTCGCACTGAGGGCGTTCAGGATGTTTTGCTTTAGGTTTTTGTTCCTCAGGGCCCATTATCTGAAGAGGATCCTTCTTGTCTTCAATAGCCAGGACTTGAGGCTTGAGCTTTGGATCCTCAATGGCTAAAACGCAAGGGCGGGATACTGCTCTGCGAGAAACTTCAGGCTTATGGAAGTCAGCAACATCTAGTAATGCCTCCTTGATATCTTGAATGGTACAGAAATAGCGTTCAGCTGAGGTGATGTGCATCGCCAAAGGAGGGTGAGACGCCACTCCAGTCAAAACAGCAGCTACAGCGTCATCCAAGGTCAACATCTTTGGTCTTAACAACGTCTGTGCTTCCATATAGAATTGTTCCGCAAAGGTGACCACTGACTCCCCTTTTCGGATACTCATATGAATGAAGGCTTGCTTTTTAATGCTTAGAGCTTGTTTGGAGCTGAACGTGTTTATGAGGGCCTCTTTAACCTCGGACTAGGTGCTAAGAGCATCCATATGTGGGACCATCACCTCCTGTGCCATGCGGCCCAAACAGGAAAGAATATGTTTGGCCTTCTGACGATCAATCACCCCTTCCATTGCCACTTCATAAACATATAAAAACGAAGCAATGCTGCCCTCTCCAGGGATAAACTTGTTTTTGAACGTCAGTTTGAATGAACTGAAGTCACCCCTGGTAAGGGTATGAATAGCTGGAGCTTTTGTTTCCGGGGTTTCAAAGCAATAGTTTAACTGGTCAAAGGTGCATAAAAGGCGATCAAACTGGTCTTGAATGACTTCGAGCCAGGTTTTCATTTTGGAGAGGGCTTTTTGGGGCCCAGATTCACATAGTCTCAGTCGAGCTTCAATACCCAGTTTGTGAGTTCTAAGATCCTCCACTCGGCTCTCCAAAGCATTGACTTGGAAATGGAGTTGTGACACCAGAGAGCTTAGGTTTATTTGAGCAGCTTTCACGGCTTCCACACGTTTCTTAAGCTCTTCTTTCAATTGTTTACACCCTTGATTGTCACAAGGGTGTGAGCTTAAGCCTTGTACTACATTCTTGATCTGCTCATGCTTCTGCTCGGCCTGCATTATTTGACTAAATACTTCCTTCAATAGCACAGGGCTTTCCAGAGAAGCTTTTATCACTTTTGCTTTGGTTTTACATTCATTCAGGCGATGCGCCAAATATTTGGTATATTCAAACGAAGCTTTGAGAGCCAGCTCCTTTTCTAGCTGAGCAACCTTGGCCGCAAGGATGGAGGTGGCGCTAGATGGTTCAAGCAGCAGACGGCGTTTGAGCTCATCAACACGTGAAAAGGTCTGGGTTAACTGTTGCTCCACCACAGCCACACGCTGTTCATATTTAACTTGAAGGGCGGAGATGGGGGCTAAAAGGTCCCGGTGTGTTTGCTCATTGTGCTTTTCAAGTTCTTTAACAAACTCCTTCAGCAACGAGCAAGTGCTTTTAATGGAAGTGTTCAGTTCATCCCTAAAGATCTTCATGGCCTCCTCAACATACTTTACAATCCCAGTGTCCATGGTAGCAAGTTAATTATGCAGTTGAATGATGAAGTTGCGATTAGCTTCCACACCAGATCTGACTGCGCCAAGGTGTTCGGAGGTCAGTTGGTACAACTTGTCATAGGCTAATTTCAGAGCTGCATGAGTATCTAGGTGTCAATGTAGCTCTTCGTGATGGCCAGCTAAGAGATGCATCATATGGACCAAGGCAGGGTGAGCAAACTTGCGTACATAGGTGGTCAAATTTGTGATCTGGCTGTAGGTCTCCAGGAGGACACTAGTCTCATAGAGAAACAAGTGGCGTTCCACTACCAATGACGCTCATTCACGGGACGCAATGTCGCCAGGGTTAAGGATGCCATGGGTAAGGTCTCTCACAGCTTCAGTGGCCAGCCAGGTGATGCGGCGATATTCAGGTATTAATATGCACTCAAATCGTTCTTCTCCAAATGTCAAAGTGGTAGGGCTATCCATCCAATAATTGTCTTCAACTTCTTCTCCATTTTGCACTCAGCGGTTGACACTCTCCATTGCTTTAATACTTTATCAAAGTATACAGGGTGATCCCCTGTAGTGAGTACCAGTTTGTGGGATCCGCTGACAGATGCCACAAATATTTCTCAAAATATATAAAACTTACTTTTAAAATAAAAAATAAAAGTAATAAACGCTTTTGTTAAAGTTTTTTTTATTTTTTTTAATATTTGTGCGGGACAAGCCAGAAAAAGATCCCCTATTTGATACTAGTATTTCATATTTAAACTAGCTCAAATATTGGGGCCTTGGGAATTTAGGGCTATAGTGTTGAAAAGATTAGTCATCCAAATTAGGAAAGATAGGCTTCAGCCTATCAGAACGAGGGAAAATATTCTGGGGTAGAACAAACCCATGAGGTAATGATTTGATAAATTGCACCCAATCACCGGTGGGTAAAATCCTCACACCTTGGGGGACCTCCGCCATGCCTTCAAAAGGGGGGGTCCCCGCTTAAGAAGTGGTATGGAATGGGATGCGGCTGATGGGGATCCATATGGTGGACGCCCCAAATTCAGCTGAGGAGTCAGAGCAATCCAACTACCAGTTTTTACCTTATTACGCCGATTTTGATTATAAAACATGTTTTCCCAATGGGTAGGGTTCCACCAAGAATCCTCCAGGGTCTTTTGGCCGATGGTACTCATATCCTCATTGACCATAGTATTGTTAGAAGATTGGACATGTAATTGGCCGATTGTAGTAGTGGATTCAGGGGCATTTTTACCTCCAACATTCTTTTTCAAAAGTTGAGAAGGAGAATGTCCAACAAGGCAAAAGTAGGAGAATTTGAGCATAGCTTTGCTTATAAACAAAAGACAATCAGTAGTAACTTGTTAAACCTGCCTTGAAAGTTATTATATTCAAAGGCAGTCAGACCTAAGCTACTAGCCTAAATAAAATTATAAATAAATTTTTTAAAAATAATTAAATGGGAAAAAGGGCGAAAGAAAGGTTTTGTAGGCTGCAATTTAGTTATAAGAGCATCAAGGAGCACTGGCTTTGAGAAATAATGAGAGACTGTGGCAATAAATTGGCTGTTTTAAACAATGAAATAAGAAACATTGGCGCCAGGAAATGTAGAGAGCATTGAGGCATTCAGTTTGGCTGTTCTAACTTTATCATTGGAACAGTGAGAAGCGTTAGCACCAGAAAATGAAGATAGCATCAAGGCATCTGGTTTGGCTGTTCTAATTTCATTTTTGGACCAGCAAGAAGCATTAGCGCCAGGAAATAGAGAGAGCCTTAAGGCATCTTGTTCAATAAGCCAGATTTTATTATGAAGTGACTTCATCTCAGGCACAGAATCAAACTTGATTTCTTTAATGGCAGGTTTTGAGTTTTTTGAACAGCTTAATTTTGGGGTGTTTGCTTCAGTTGAGAAGGTACTTAGATTGACTTGCCCAAGAACTTTTGGAGGGTTTTGATAGCCTCAGCAGAGGAGAATAGTTTCAGCGCAAAACCATTTAGTTCAGTTGGTTCATTTAAGTAGCTAGGAGCTTCAGAGTCAGGTATCAAAGTAGCAAGGCAATTATTTGGTTCATCTGCTCCGTTTAGTTCGCCAAGAGGTTTCAGCTCAGTCACAAAACTAAATTTTAAAAATTTTCTTGGACTTCATCATTAGTAACATCCAATTTATCAGCAATAGCAAGTCTGGGTTATCCTTAGATCTTCATTGCAGGAAACTGTAGAGGGCGTCAAGAATCTTTTTTTGTTCAGCTGAGATAAGCCCAAGTAAGAGTAACTGATCACTAGTTTTCTCTAAAAAATTTGGATAGAGTTGTCGCTCTCTAAGAGTTGCTTCAGCAACAGAATATGAGTATTACTATTCATAGTTCCATAAATCAGATAAAAGAATAATCTGCCACTTTGTCATTTTTAAAATTATAGTAATAATTAGAATTTGTTTTAAGGCATCTTTGGAGTAATCTATAATTATGCCAAGTACTTTTCACAATATTGCACATAACGTAACCATTCATTTCAAAGCAAATTTTTTTCATTGCTGTCACCATCATTTCGATTAATCATAGCCTAAAATATCCGTTGCATCTATGACATCCAGGTAGGTTTGAGCTCAGTCAAACTGTCAGCAGTAGACACAATTATACTCATATGATAGAGACTTCTTTTCTTCCTGATTAATCCTGTTTTAATTTCTTAGTTATTATGTTATCCTAGGGGTGTTTGACAGTTTCACACTGTCAACTCAGAGTGCACCTTTAGTGAGCACCAGATCTCAGCTTTTCAGCAAATGAAAACGAATATAATTAAATTAAGTACTTGGAGATGCATGAGATGGACAATTTGGGTTGGAGTAAAGATAAAAATGAATATTATAACTCTCTTTGGGATGGCACTTGGTGGCGAAATGCCTTTAAGAGAGGCGATAGTTAAGCACTTTTGCTTCAGTAGGGCCCAAGTATATGGAAACTATCCTGGGTATTACTCACTATCACTATTGTTGAGACTGTGAAAAAAAGACATTATATGTACGCAAAAAATTTATTAGAATTTAAATTATTTTATTAAGTAGGTAGATAAAACTATCTAAAGCACCATGATAAAACCTGTAATGTGATAAGTGATAGACAAATATTACGTTTAATAGTGGAAGGAGACTAAGGATGCAGGAGGTGATGGCCTAGTCATGTGCAGAGTTGGAGTAAATTGGGATTAATTATTGAAGGTTGGCTTGAGAGCAATAATGGTAACACAACTAAGTGATTCCCATTATCTTCCATTATGAAGCTAATAAGTAGTAAAGTATTATGTGACATAAAGTGATTAAGGTAGTGAATAAAGGAGTTAGCCAAAGAATATAACTTTGGGTCTAATATCAAGAGGATCTTAAGTTAGTTTGGGCATTCATCCTATCACATCAGCCAGTGGAGCACTATTGGGCCAATTTACACTGAATTTAGTAGTTTATGAACTTGAAGTTAATTTGGTAAATTGCTCTGTGCTAAAATATAAAATTATAAAGTGATTTCAGGCCTCAGGCCCATTAAAGCATGAATTGATAAATAATGAATTTATTTTAGGGGTTTTTCTTGAGAAAGCATCAACTGAAAATTCCATAATAATAAGTTCAGAGATTAGGCCTGAGAAAGTTTAACCAACAATCAAATCCTTAACATGTGTTTAAATTTACTTGAGGTGGGCCACCTGGGGATGGTACTACACCAATTAGGGAAGTGAAGAAAATGGGAAAGGAGGATAAAACCCGGAAAACCTCCATGCACGGCGTATGATAGGCCAGGAACACCATGGACCGCCTTTGCTATTTGCTATCTCGGTTTGGGGCATTGGCGTGCAAAGCCAACACAGTCAAAATTGTCCCCTACCCAAAGTCCATTATTGGGATCAAACTCAGGAGGCAGTGGTCAAATCCTTAACATGTAAACTGAATTAAGATAAATTATAAACAAGTCAGAAACCATAAGTCAAGGTTTCACCTTACCTAGGGCAAAACCTGACAGATGGGCTTCTGGGTGACCTGAAGTTATTGTGTGTTTTAGTCTATATTGAAAATATCACCATATTCTTCAAAACCTTTAGTGTACATCTAGAGCACCTTCATCAAGTCTTTTATTGACTTAGGAAGACGTCCTTGAAGATCAATCCTTATAAGCGTTCATTGCTACATCATGAGACAGAGTTCCTTAGACATAAAATCAACAAAAAAGGAATCCAACCTCTACCTTACAAAGTTACTTCAATTGATATGACCCCAACCTGTAGTATTATGGTAATCTATGTGTTCCTTGTGATGGCGGAGTGTGTTGGAAACTAAACCAGAATATGTTTCTATTGATCAATGCTAAAATTAGTATGTTATTTAATTGGGCACAGCTGCCAATTTAAGTTAGCTAGTTTTGATGAGTTTAGTACCTTCAGTTCCAAACTAGTTCCTCTGTCATCTGAGCTTAGTTATTATAGTGAAAGACTTTCTTATAGTATTGGATTGAATCACTAATAGCTTTTTATTAATACACTCTAATGGTTATAGATGCTAATATAAATTTATCTATGTTTGTCAGCAATTAATACCAAGGATATTTTGTAGTTTTTTTATTCATATTTTAGGATTTACTGTGCAATTGATGATGAGGATACTCATTGAATGGTTGCTGGAAATTGATGCTGAGGATAATTAATAGGTAGGCATTTGATTGCCATCTGACACCTTGTCTAAATACTCCAGAAGTTAAAATAAAGACCTTTCTTTCGCCTACCTTTAAATGTTTAAGTTGAGTAAATACTTGACATTTTAAGGATATTATTAAAGGTCCCTGGGGTGGTTGGTGCCACCACCTCTCATAACTGGAGCTACAAGGAAACCCCACATTGACTTACCTGACTGGCGAGCTGACAACAAGGGACTAAGGGAGATTAACCCTAATGTTTTGGGATCAATGGTATACAAAGATGGGCTGCCCAAGTGGATGTAGGGATCTTGGCCTAAAAATTTAGTTAATCAACTGAGAGTAGAGTTGTTGGCTATATTGAGTGGGAAGTTGCTGTAGCAAACTTGTAATGAAAGATAGCTGGTGAAGGTAAAAGATCAAGGGTCAGAAGTATTCATACTGCTGGCCTGGCACACCAAAAGATTAAGATGTGCAGATTGCAAAATTTGCAACATCGATGCTCACTACAGGGGCTCAGTTGGGCGATGGCCAATGAAGAAAAAAGAGCAATGGTCAACAGGTGTCATACTGTCAGACTGGCACACTAGCAGAGTATTAAATTTGAAAATTGCAAAATTTATAATAAGGCACTGCAGGCGATTTATCTTAAAGTTTGCTACCATTGATGAGCCTCTAGTCTACCTGCTTGAAAACTTTTGTTCTTTGAGTTAAATTTTAAGCAGGACCAAGCCTTTAACCTCCTTATTAAAGCCTTACTTACCCAGCCTATCCTTATTCATCCAAAGTTTGATAAACCCTTCATACTATTCACAACTATCATCAATGTGGCTATCAGGCCACTCTGGCCCATTTGGACGATCAGCAAGTAAACCAACCAGTGGCTCTTTTCAGAAAAACCCTGTACAAGGTTTAACGGAACTACAGCATCAATGAATGAGGGTGATTAGTCGTGATTATCACCATTATGCATTTTCACCCTTACCTTTATAGATTTTACTTTATATTTGTGGCCAATCACGCCTCCCTCACAGGGCTCCAGCAGGCAAAATATCTCAATGTGAGACTTGCAAGGTTAGCTCTTCAGCTACAGATTTATGACTTTACTAGCATTCATTGTGTCAGTAAAACTACCAGAATGCAGAAGTTTGGCCAAGGATGCTGACTTTGGCCTTTATTATACCTGAAGAGGAAAATTTATAAGAATTTGATTAGACATCTGGGAAGGTGGGAGTTGGGACAACAGAAATTTATAAAGAGTTGCAATCTTTGTTGACAGGCTCACAGACCAAGAATGGAATGCTCTACAAAATAATTGATGGAAAAACGGTTACCTTATATGTGGCCATCTCTTTAACCAGCATTATTTCAAAGGCCACTCCCTGTAGACATGGGGAAGTCATAAAGGCGTGAGAATGGTCAAAGAAATGATTTTATTAAGATTATATGCTTTATACCACACATAAAAGAATTAGAAGCTGGGTTAACTTGAAGGATGCAGGATTGTCCAAGCCCTAGCTACCAGAATAAGATCGTGTCTCACTTGCACCTTTTTATGTCATTGTGGATGTAGTAGGACTTTTACCCATCAGTCTACATGACCACTGCTACACCCTACTCGCCACTGACCAACTTTTCAGCTGGGTTAGGTTATTTATGTCCCTGCTGCCACTGAAAAAGTTACAGCCTTATTACTTTTTTACTTCACTAACCCAATACAGTGCCCAAGGGTTTTACTTTCTGACAGCAGATTAATTTTACGTCTTAAGTTATTCAAGGACTGGAATGACTGTTTGGTACCAGACAACACTTCAATTCCCACTATAGCTATTCAACTAGTGGGCAGTAATTAATTATTGATAATATTTTATCTATTACTTTCAAGATGGCAGCCATTAATCCCATGCGGTGGAATCAATATCTACCATCCTCTTTGTTAGACTACCTGATAAGTTATTGAGCTCAATCAAGATGTTTTTTCTTCCAGGCCTTGCATGAGATAGAACTACAATTACTCAGCAGTGTCTAACTACTGGCAGACTCTTACACTCCCATAAATGCCAAACAAGCCATTATAGAACTGGCTAACGAAGAAAAAAAATGATATTACAGGTGCTTACCACTCAATAAATTGTCAAAACCACTACAAAAGAGACTTCACAATCTATGCCCATCTACCAGCCGTTCCATACCTAAAAATTGGGGATATCATTTGATTATATCACCTTTTTTTCTGGTGAATGACCTAACAAGTTTGACATCTCTTGATCAGTCACATATTGTGTACTGTACAAGGATTATTCCATTTTCTCCATTGCAGATGTCATCCTGTAAACCATGATTATGTCATGGCTTGATGACATGATTGAGGGTACAAACTTCAAAGATAAAGCTAGTCGTCAGGAGGCTAAAAAGGTTAAGTTAGAAGGCCTTTTTGACCTCAAAAATACCCTGATCAATGCTGGGTTCAGGCGAGATATGCCCAGGTTGGTTCTGGGGATGGGCGTGATGTTTGGCCCTGCGTTACAGCAAGTGCGTTAAAACGCACCATATAATATCACAAATAATGACGATTCAATTTGGTTTCTCAGCGAACAGGGTTTCAAAACCCATAAATTTTATGAGATTGTAAAATTGGGTCAGCTTTGCCTACAATCAATGACTCGAGTTCAGTTGAACTTGAGCTACAGTACCCTGGCAAATGGTAGTGTGCGCCTATTGGGTCACTTAGGCTTAGCACCATTTCCCCCATTTGATAATTCTACCCTTATTGTTTAAATATGTTTCTATGAGACCAACTTTCCTTGCTGGTCATCTTCATAAAAATAATGCCCCATTAACTTTACGTTTTTTAAAATGGTTCATTGGGAGAACATATGCGTGGACCTCCTTGAGGAGGTCTCACCAAAGTTCATCATTTTTAATTCTACAAAAATATCTACCAAATCTGGTGCACTGCTGGGCAGCCCTGGCCCCCTCCAGATCGAGGCACTCAGGCACTCCTGCACCAATCTCCACTTAGTTATGGACTCCCCTTTGGAGTCCAACCATATCTTGCTATTTTTTAGTTTTATACTAATGTATACAGTGTTGTAAGCCCTTGCCCTGGGTCCCTTTTGTTCTGGCATCCTCAGCGGTGCCCTATTTACCATATTGTTAATGACTAGTTCTCTGGTAGTGTGACAGTGCATCCCGCACCACATCTCTGGGAATGAGAGAGTTACAGACACTCTCCTTACAGGTTAATAGGGTTTATACTAGGTCCTATGAGCCTATGTCTCCCTCTGACAGGATCTTTAGGGGGCAATTTTGGCAATTTGTAATTGACAGCAATTCAAAAAACAGATATTGAACAATGAAACGGTTGAATGTACTCATCTGGGAGTAAGTTTTCCCAACATGAATAAATTGTTATCTAATAAGCCAAATGCCCTTTTATGCCCAAGAATTAAGAGATGGGGATTAAGAATTGTCACAAGGTTCTTTTTTAATAAAGCCAATAATTGATGCATTAGGCAAAACCGCACCCTAATACCCAAAGTATTCATAACAAAACACCAGAACAATGAGACCCCAACAATGCAGATGATAACACAGGGAGATAGCTGCTTCTTGACCTTCCTACTAGATGATAAATGAAGATCCTGATTAAGGAGGACTTAGACGCTCATTACACCACAAAGCTCCCTTGCACCCTATAAATATTGAAGAATTTTATCCTAAAAAATTAGTTCCATATTCTTCCTTAGTTTATTTAGCATATATTTTATGTTTTATTGTATATTCATGACAATAGCATTAGTGGTTGTATTTTAGGATAGTGCCATATAAACATTAACCCTACTGAAATGAAAGTGCCTAGTCATCTCAGCTCAGAATCCATTCCGCTTTTAAGTGAAGTCATGAAGAAAGCTAAATCTTTACAAACAGGACAACTATGTGCAACAAAAAAATAAGTACTAAGCATTAGTATAATGGTGAAGCAGATAATATACATATGGTTTTTATAAAAGGGATTCATTTTTTTTATAAATAGTCTCAATAAGGAAAGATGAAAATTGTTCTTATTTAAAGCTTAACATAGAAAATAGACAGATAGCTTCTATTGGGAAAGTTAACTTTCTCTGATTTGCTATTTAATTAAAGTTTTGGGAAGCAAAATGGGGTTTTAGGATTTAAATTTTTAATCAAGTTTTTTCTAGATTATTAACGTTCATTCTTTTGTCTTTTTAGTCTATGACTCACATATTATTGAAGTTAATTATGAGGAAGGTTTTCTCTGTTTTGGCATTGACTTACAGAATTAGCTTCATAATTTGATCGAAGCTACTTTTTATGGCAATTTAGGACATTTTTTAGCTTTAGCATCATGTGTCAAATTTGCTACAATTTCATCCTTTTGCATTTACATGCATATAAGAGACATATTGATACATTGTTGTATTATAGATATAAGAAAATTAAACCAATCTATTAGATATGCTATTAATAACTGACATGATATTACCATTTGTAATAAAAGTTATGTTAGTAGTTTTAACTGAGCAGTAGGTGTCTGCTTAATTCATTAGATTAAATGGGTTTACCAAGTGATTGGTGAAACCATTGGCTATTACATTATACAACTTATAGTTTGATAGATTAATTCATACTATAGATGATGACAATGAGTTATACACTAACCACCACATTATTTTTATAGAGATAAATAAATACAGTTTATAATAGAATTTTCAATGATAAGTTAGGATATAATTAAGTTTTTCTAATCAATTGGATAATCCTTATCCCAAAATAATAATCTTTTAAAATCAAATAATCTTATACATATAAATTTGAAAATAATAATATAGTAAATATTTTTATGAAAGACACTAATCTAGCATGTTTATGTTAAAAGGATCCAACGGCATATCACATATCATTTAAACAATAGAGGAATTTAAGAATTCAGAGTAAATCATGACTTAATTGGTAAGCCCCAAGGTGAGGCTTCACCTATACTTGGAAAAGCCTGACAATACTTCTTTACTATAAAAATTTAATCTCTAAGGTACCATGGCAAAGCATGGGTAAATTGCTGGTAACACTAGTTCTTATAGTTCTTATTATAATTTTGGTTTTTATTTTGAGAGTACGTGGCCAGAGATGACACACTCTAGGGTAGGGGTGGCAAAAAATATGGGAGTATAAAACCCCTAAAGTTGGCATTGATAGGCAAATAGCCTATCCTACCATGGCAGAGGGAGAGGGAAGTCAGGCTGCGCTTCAGGTTTAGCATTGAAGAGGCAGAGAAATGTCAAGATCAAAGGTGTTAATGCATCTTCAGGGTGAGGGTCTATGGAAACTGGATAGTTGTTGTGATTGACAATGTGGGGCTGAAGTATAGCCTCCATGAGGTCTAAAACGTGGTGTTTGGCTTGGATGCGGGCAACAGGAAGCTGAGAAATTTTGAATTGTTGGCTCTGATAAATTGTGTAGATGATGAAAAATTCCGCCAGGGCAGCAACATGTTTGAATGCAGTGGTAGCAACTTCAGCAAGGCGGGTGATTTTATTTCTTAAACAGCGAGGTATTTGGGAGGTATAAGGTGATATGTAGCCTATTTATAAATTCAGCGACTGATTTTGATATTCCTTTTGAAGATGGCAACTTTCAGGTGAGACACCACGGCCTTAGAAAGCTGGTGGTCACTTTGGAAAGGGTGGCATTGTGTTTAGGGACATTTGTTTGGGTGAGAGAGGGGCGTCAAAGACAGAGCTAAGATAAGGATTTATATCAAATGGTTTAGTAGGTGGTGAAACAATTTCACCAGATTCAGTCACATCATCCGATTGGTCCCAGAAATTTTTTTGCTGACATGGACTGATTCAGTGATTGATGGCTGTGATTTGGTAAGTTTTGGGGCGGGAGTCTTTTGGATTGACCATGAGAACAATCTTACCCTTATTTGTTGTCATGGTTATACTTTAACCAGTGTAGGTTTAGGTTGCCAAATTTTGCTGCTGATTCATCAAGCGCATAACCTGGGGGTCAACCAGAATCCTCAATTGAACGCTTTTAAATTTGGACTCATGGTGGAGTTAGCTTTGTTTGAAGGGTTTGAATTGTATTGACATAATTTTTAGTATGATCCCAATAATGGCAGAGGGGGCAAATTGCGTGACCATTGTCAACGTGAGCCCAAAAGAAATGGTCTGGTGCAGATGGAATGTAAGCGTATAGTGGGATGTGCTAGGCCTTATTTATTTGTAGGAAGAGATGATGCTCATTTCCTGAGGTTCCACGAGGTGCCCAGCACCACTTGGGATAATGAATTGGAGGATGAGATCTTTGTCATAAGTAAAAAACCCTGACATCAACTGCTCATAAAGTTTTTGAGGGGAGAAGTGCTAGGGCTGGTTTGAAAAAGTTACCACAAGCATGGCGTAAGCTGGGAGATGTGTTTGGGTGGTTTATATGAGGGTGTTTTTATATACTAAGGGCTTAGCTGCTGCAGCGGCCGCATACTCTTCAGTGAAGAAACCTATATTAAAGTAGCCCTTGTAAGGACAGAAGTCAGTAAATCCCGCCAGTGAAAAGGTAGAAGTAGCCATCTCAATTATCAAATTGTCAGCATAAGGGACTAGATGTCCATACTTGATGTTGGAGCAAAAGCAAAAAGTGTATTGAGGTAGGTTAAAGAATAGGGTCAAGTCAGATAATCTCATGTGATGTTATTGGTCAATCCCCTTGAGGGACATAGCGGCCAGATGTATTTGGCAGACTGGATGACCCATTATGCATGTGTTTGAAATCCTGGCGTTAAAGGCTAGTGGGTTGGCGCCGCTGCCACATACTGGAGAGGCAGGTGGTGGAGCCAAGGGCATTGGCTGTAATTGGTGTTGCAGCAAGTCAATGGTGGTTTTAATTAGCTTTAATTTAAATTGAAATCACACAAAAACTGGATCAAGAGGAAAGAAAAGTCCTAGTAACAACAAAAGAGGCTTC
The DNA here is from genome assembly GCA_022478985.1 of Massospora cicadina. Lineage (NCBI taxonomy): Eukaryota > Fungi > Entomophthoromycota > Entomophthoromycetes > Entomophthorales > Entomophthoraceae > Massospora > Massospora cicadina. Next base: position 15,263 of record JAKSZP010008419.1, read on the forward strand.
TTTTATGATCTTAAAATTTTGCAAAAAATATTATTTGAAATGGGCTGACCTGAGGACAATATCATACTAACCAATGGGGAAAATGAAGAAATAAAAATCTGTAACAATTATCCCTCCCAAGGGCCTATGTGCCATATGACATGCAAACTGCTGATAGAAGAGTTTCCTCTATCCTTTGATGTAACAAGTAAATGTCAGAAATGAACTCACTTTTAATTATGGTAAAATATTCTCACTAACTGAGGTGGTGAGAGCTCATTAAGCTCATCACACCCTTCCAGGTGGGGAAACCCCAAACGTTTGCTCATGTGACAACTTGTTTGGGCCCAACATATTGATTAAAATATATGAATTGACAACCCATCTTCAATTGACCTTGTTTAGCCTATAGTGGCCACTTTATGAGGGGAAGTTAAAAGGAGTGTCAAGGGATTTAGATGGTCATCATCCGTTGGTGATAGAATCTTTTAACATAAAATTATATAAAAAATCTGAGATAAAATTAGTAGTTTATTTTTTATGAGGCAATATGGACATAAGGATACCAAACTGGGCGCAATAGAGTTGCTATTCCAATTTCTTTAATCAAACAAACAAGTTTATAATTTTAGAATACTAATTTACAATAGCCTTATCAACCCTACAAAAATAATTTTATAGCATAAAATGGTACCATTTTGTAGTATAATTTAAAATTTATAACTGAGATTTTTTTGAAACTAAAAACGCAACTATCTAAACATTAAAAACATCTTAAAACCTGATGCTATAGAAATTACATGTGCAAACTGTCATTTATTTACATTACCCTCACTAAAGGAGAACTCCAAGAATTTACTGAAGGGGTACAAGATACATTAGTTTTAATGGTTAACCTTTTAGAAAAGAAGTGGGATATTACCATTCAGAATTCAGGGGTCCTAGAAAGTGCCAACATTTACCCTAGATGTCTCCTGGTGGAAGCAAGGGTTTTAATCAACTTCAGTATGAATGTTATTCTCCTTATCCTCCTGACACCACTATTGGAGCCAATTAATCTGAATTTAAGGAATAGGTTGGATTTGTTTTTGATAATAGTCATCCTCTATATTATTGCTATCTGTAAACCACAGCTTAGAAAGATAAGTTGAGTATGGTATAATATTAATTAGAGCTCCCAAAACCTAATTGCCAAATGGCATACAAAACTTCTGATAGAAAGAGTTGCCTCAATCCTTTGGTGTAACAAATAAGTGTCAGACCTGTACTCCCAAATGGCAATGGCAATATCTTCCCATTGATTGAGGTGTGGAGAGCTCCTTATGCTCATACTGTCCTTCCAGGCGGGGAAACATCTGAACATTTTTCTTTATGTTGACACATTTGTTAGAGGCCTGAGAGCCAGCTATCAAGCTGATTAGGGGCTTCTATCCCTTTAGAACAAAGAAAAGGTTCAAATAATAATACACCTTCACTTACTCAGTTAAATGATCTAGGGCATACCCTGGATGAGAGATGGGTAGCGGCAGCCCCTCTGTCTGACCTCCTTTACACTAAAGTAATCCACCAGCTCCAAAGTCATTAGTGTTTATAAAGCTTCTGAACAATAAATGCAAATAATCTAAAATTTTGGCGTGACAATATAAATTTATGTATTACAATTGTGATGGATGGGGGTCTCTGAACACTGCCACAAACAGTTAGGCAAGAGTGCCCAGGTAAGTGCCCACAGGCAGGATAATCCTGCTGTGGAAGTGTCCCTAATCCGACTATGTGGGAACCACTTTATAAGAAAGTTTGGGCTACAGTCAGGACTATGCTGGCGCTCAGCAGGAGGGTTTGACCCCCAGAGAGAGCATATAAAGACTGAATAGCCTTATCAAAGTCCAAGCTGCTGTCCATGTGTGGTTTCCCCTATGGCCTCAATAAACTGATTTCTGATTTCAAAAATTTATTTTAAAATTTTTTCAAGTTTATTTGACTATTCTAGAAGACAAAACTGCTTTAAACAGTTTCGCCAGCTCATATTTATACTGAGCTTAGGGGGGAAGAGCGGGTCTTGTTCCCCATGGAGTCTTCTGGCATCTTCTCAATGACAGGTATAACTTGAGGATCTAGACCCTTGATTCTGTTGTTGAGGCCCGCTCTCAAACTTGGACCAGGTACCCTCAGGGTTGCGGAAACTTTTCCACATTTATTTTTTGGCTTTAATTTTTTTAGGGCCCAATCCATTCTCTTTGTCTATATTCCTTGATATTGCCAACTGGGTTTTGGCAGCATCTGATTGGCCAGAGCGCCATTCCTGAGGGTTATCCTCTTTGCCCCTTTTGTTAATATTTTTGTTTGGTGGCATCTGGTTGGCCAGAGTGCTGTTCACAAGGATTTTCATCCTTGTCATTACTTTTGAGGACCTCAGGTTTGGCCACATCTGATTGGCCAGAAATTCAATTCCAGTCCACTCCCTCATCACCAAATTTAGTAATATTTGAATTGGCAGCATCTGGTTGGCCAGAGTGCCATTAACAAGGATTTTCATCCTTATCAATACACTTTTGGGCAACAAACTTGGCCGTAATTGGTTGGCCAGAAATTTGTGTCCAAGGGTCCAATCCCTCATCGCCAAATTTGGGAATATTCAATTTGGCAGCATCTGGTTGGCCAGAGCGCCATTTTTGAGGCTTTCCTTCCTCATCAGCCTTGCAATTTATAATTTTGCTTCAATTTTGGGGCATATGATTCATCAGATTGTCATTTATGAAAATTGTAGCTGTTGAGCTTCTCTCCCTGGCCTTGACTATCACCCTAGGGAAGACTAGGGCAATGTGATGGCCAGGCAACGCCTTGACCGTTACAACAAGTGCTATTAGGGCAGAGATCTCTTCCAAGCATAAGATGCCAGGAGGCGCAAAATTGATTGAAGAAAATTTGACACTTATATACGCCTAGATGTTTTTTTTTATTTTTTATGGTAATCTGTAAAGTGAAATAGCGCCAGACATGAGGTTATATAAGTCGAGTTCCAATGAAAACAGAAGTAATGTAATTAATGTTAACTTAAAAACAGTTATACAAATTACAAAACAGACTTCTCAGAATAGCGTAGACTTGATTCTAAGAATCAGAATCATATGACCCTGTGATTCCCCCTCCTAGTATAAGAACCAACAACCTTCACTTATAAGAAAGTTGGTGTTTTTTGTAGTTATTCCTGTTTTAATAAAAACATTTTTGTGGAAATAGACCCTTTTTTATTTTATCTTATAGTTTTATTGTATATTTTTTAAAATTAAATAACTAATGGGAACTAAAGACTTAATCAGCCCCTTTATGCTCCTCCTCCAACGCTCCCCTTCCTTACAACTTCAGACCAGCGGGGCCCTTTGGGCTGTGGGTGCCATGTATGTCCTAGCATACCCATAACAAAAGCCAGGACTTTCATTATCATGTTGGGTTGTAGAAATAATAATCACCTGATAAATGTAGCAGTGAAGTTGTTGGTTTAAGATCTCCTAATTTTAAACGGCTCTACCACTAACCAAAAAAATTCTTTAAGAGCGCTCCTCACCTGTTAGCTGAAGAGTACTATTTTTATAGTCATGTATCATGTCATACTAGCTTGTCTTGCGCAACTCAAAATTCTTTTTTTTACCTTGATTTTTTGTAAGATTCCAAGGATTGAAGCTTCCCTTAGTCTTCCAGCATTAAGACAAAATCATATATAATAATTTGACAACAGTTAAGAAGCAGTTGGGGGCAGTAATATATTCTCCTGAAGTTTTTATAAACTCTGCACTATTAACTATTGCGCCATTAGCTTCCACAAAAGAATATTGTGAAGTAGAGTAAAAGTTTATGGGTTCAATTAATAATAAGACAGAACCATGATACCACTCAAAGGACTGTTCTTCCCTTTCCTAAGATGTTGGAGAAGCCATAATGATTCAATTAGACCAGCTTTTAATAAGAAGCCCTTATGCTGTAATATCTCAAATGATCTCTGGGAATGGTTGCAATCCCTATAGAACCTGTGGATCCTACAATTACAGCTTATCACATCTCTAGGGCTAACTAAGTTGAAGAACAGTGCCGTGTAAACACAAGTTATTTGGACCTTTCAGCGCTGCGCCCCTTATCTGACCCTAAAAATCTGAATCTAGACCTTTGTAGAATGCTTGGGAAGCAGTAACGTCCACTCAGTTCATCAACAGATACACCCAGATTCATAAGAGCTTCAAGGTTACGTAGTCTGGTTTAACTTTTGTTTCATCAATGTTTTGAATAAATTTGATCTTGCTTACTTCTTATTTCCCATTTATACTTCATTAAGACATAAGGTAACAGCAAAAGCCTTAGTGGACACTGGCACCACAGGGAGTTACATTGACCTTATGGTGGTGCAGGCTTTAGATCTCAAAGTCACCTCAGGTTCCTCTTTTCATGGGGCATCTAATATTTCTATGCTCACACTTCCTCTTTGTAAACCACCACGGTTTGTGGCTCAAGAAGATGAATTATAGCAAAACTCGCGGTGAATCCAGAGTTGCTATATCCAGTGAATTTGGGTAGGATGGTGGCATGCCAGTAAGTAAGTTTTTGTTTATGGTATCTTTCACCTCTAATGCTCATTCAGGTAAAACTACCCTCATTACCACATTGGCAACAGGCGATGTAGTAGCATCAGTAGAATACTTAAAAATATAATGTGCCTGAGATGCCTACTTTTTCTCTTATTCTCACATCATTCAAATCAGTTTTAATGTGGATAATGCTAATAAACTGCTAAGTCACTCATATATTTCCCTATCCTTACAGTTAACAGTTGACCTCATCACAATCAGATGTCAACTATATCTCTACTCATCTGAGGAAGACCAGACGTATATGGTCTTAAAATTGATGATATGATGAGAAGGGGTGAATGATCAATAAACTTTATACTGTGTCCTCTCCTGTAGTTTTTTCATAGAAGCCTTATGGCACCTTGAGACAGTGTGTGGATTATAGTCACTTAAATAATGTGATGGTATCTGAATCATATCATTTACTCTTGGAGGCAGCAAATTTCTGGGGAATTTGAGAATCAAAGAATTTATCTAAACTTTATCTGGTATATGCTTTTCATGAGGTACAGTTAAAATCTTTCCAGGAGTGGCTGAAAGCAATCCGCACATGATATAGAATATACCAGTATAAATCTATGCCCTTTGAGCTGAAGAACGCCCTGACAGTATTTTGCTTTAAACGATGATGTCATAGGGGATCTCAGATTCTCTTGTGCTATTGCTTATGTGAATGACATCTCTATCCACTTGCCCTAGGCTTTGACACAGCTAGGATTTGGAAGCGGTGGCTACAACACCTCGCAAAGCTGGTCTTGTTACTAACCCAGCCAAATGCAAGTTTCTTATAGATGAAATTCAATTCCTTGCAATCTGACCCTAAGATGCCCACACCACTGTGCCTTCTAAACTGAAGGCCATTTAATCTTGAACCATAGTAGTGAAGAAGAAGAGACTGCAGAGCTTCCTAGGGTCAGACACCTCTCCAAGAAGTTCTCACCAGGCATTTTGGAGCTGGCCTCGCCCCTTCAAAACCCTCACAGGTAATAATTACCCAAATATTTGGACTCCAGAATGCCAACATGCGTTTTAAGCAATAGAATTTTTTTTCACCATCCCAATTCTTTTTCATGATGACGAGAATAAGCCTTTTATCATTGCTTGCAATACCTCTGGTACTGCAGTTGTTTTCTGTATTCCTGCAAGGTCATGGGGCGGGAACACATGTGGCTTACTTTTCAGAAAGCCTATTTTCACAGAGCGCGCCTGTGCCATTTTTTTAAGAAAAATGAAGCAGTTTCTTGGTTTTTGATGTACTGGCGGTAACTATTACATGTTGCAAAGCATACAGAGGTCGTGAATACAGACATTGTGTCATTTACATATTATTTAAAGCCTCATAAGTTGGCTCAAAGATAAATTAGGCCTCACCGCGATTTTTTTAGCTTAGACTTCCATTATGAGTTAATCAGAGGTGAGGCACATATTTTCTTGACATCTTAAGCTATAATCCCCATATGTTTCACTCTAGATACAGACAATGAATTGTCCACAGTACTTTCCCCTTAAAAAGGTCATATCTCCTCCAACTCCAGCCATTGCCATTGTTGCTTCCCCCACCAAAATCCTAAATCTAAATCTAGTCCAAATACAAATTTAAATCCAAGATAAATCCCATGGTTTCAGTTCCCCTAATATCCCTGTTACTCCTTCTGAGATAGTGATCAAAGTTGCTACTTATTACCCAGCCCTGTCACCCCTGTCAAATATAAAGTTCTCTCCTGGATGCCGTTTTGGCATCCCAGTCTACAGATCCTGAAGGTCTATGCCTTCTTGCAAAGGTTAATAATAAAACCCCTTTTAGTTGTTACCAAAAATAATAAGGTAATATTTAAACAATAAAGTATGGGTGCGCTATGTTGAGATTATAATATGACTAGATGATAAGCTATAGTTCCAATGGATTGTAATTTAGTTTAAGGTGTTCCTCAAGATTGAGCAAAAGTTAGGTGGATGTGAGGCAATTTGATCGAAGTATTCATAGTTTGGAAAATTGAGGAAATCTAATAAGCTTTGATGATAGAATGAATCCCCAATATAGAGTGAATAGAGAATTACCAAGCGTAAAAGGTTGAAACAGCTAAGAATACTGAGAATTAAAAGTTGGGTGTAAGAATGTAATGAGGTTGGTCTTTTTGAAAATAAGATGAATAGGGAAGGTTAACAGAAGTAGCCATTAGTATTATACTAAATTAAATGGTATTGTAGGGGCAATAGCCACTTATTAAATTTTTACTATTATCAATTATCAGAAGCCAGAAATCCTCAAACGCTCATCCGTTGCTCAGTGGGACTTATCCTGTGCAACCCACTCAGCTAAATTAAACAAATTCGCCAAAAGTTTACAGTGGTGCTCACTACAGGGGCTTTGATCAACTTATTAATTTTTTTATTATCCAAGCAATGGTGCAACTGGTTTCCCTTGATGGGGTCCTGCCTCAGTTTATCGAGGTATCTCAATACATGGAACTAAAACTTGTCTTGGATACATTACTCCAGGCCCAAAAGATGCTTTTTTGAGAGAATAAGTGTATAACAGATCAGCTGGATAAGACTTTCCACCAACTTAACTTGGTGGTTGCCAATCTAATCAACTTGCCAAACGGTTGGGCAACACTACAGTGCGGCTATACTGTGCAGGGCGGAAACTGAATAATGTTGTGATAAAAGGAGAGTTTTGCAGCAACAAGCTGCCCCCATTTAACCGTGATGGGAGCTTACCTGGGTTTTTTAAGTGATTTGAATTTTCAGTAGAAGGAGCTCCCAATCAGCGGTAGGTTAAACTGTTGTTATTTCTCTGGATTTTGAGAGTGACGACCAGGTCACATGTTACCTTAAGAGTAGTACTGTAACATACCAAGAGGTGAAGGAGACTATGATCCGCCTCTTTGGGGGTGTGGCAAAAATGGCACGATGCAATACAGAGTTTTTGACCATATCTTTTCAAAAGAATGAATCCCTGGTGGAGTTTACAGAGATGTTTATGACTGAGGCTCATGTGTTGCTGAGATTGCACATTTTAACAAATGAGGAGGTAGCCATAGCGATGATGGCGGCTGTTAAGCCATATCAAGAATTTTATAATGCTATGGCTATATTCTTCAAGATGACGTGGAGCTATTGAGAATTGTCAATTGTTTATGCCGTCTATCTGTCACATTTTAGTGCTCCCAATGTAGAGCAGAATGCTCATGCATCCACTACTGAATTTTCATTGAGAGAGGGACCCCACCGCATGGGCACAATCTGTCAGTTAATTTTCATCCATTTAATGCATTGTCAGCTCCTTTCTGTCCTCATTATTATCAAATAGCTTATACCCGACCCAATACAGATCCATCATTTAATACTTGACCCAGACATTCAGGGTTGATACAGAGATGAGAGCTGCGTACAAGATCTTGTATCTCGTGTGGCCAAAGAGGCCATTATGCAGCTAGCTGTTCAAGTAGCCAGAATGCTCATGCAGTACTGTCTGCCCTGATTGAACAGGGAAAAGGGTGAGCGAAGTAGAGATGGGATGCTCTACTGCCGATGATTCAAACCTAATTATCCCTGATGATTCTCACGAGTTACTTTGTGTCACCCTGTTACCCACCCTGACGATTTATTATATCAACCATTTCCCTTCGATACATTAGCCTCAAACCAAGGGAGAGACACCAATATTGTAGACTTGGAGTTCGACCAAGATGAGCAAAAGCCATACGCCTAAAGAATCCTTGAGCGGAATGGTACAGTTGGTGGCAGACCTTCAACAAATGTTGCAACTCTGGAGGAGGTGATCGTGGCAATTCCAATAGAACAGATTGCCCAGGTGTATCCTCATGTGGGTGCTGGTATTACCATCTTCTTGGATAACTTTAAGCCCTTGGATGTTCATGTCATAAACACCAACATCACCTCTTATTTGGAGTGTGCCTACTGTGATATCTTTGTGCAAAATACTAAAAATCCGGAAATTATTGATACTGGTGCTCTTGTCAATATTATATCCACCAAGATTGTGTCTAAGATTCCGTTGAAACCAAATGTGGAACACATATTAGTGTACGGGACCACAGGGGCACAGAGTACTGTGTCAAAGGGCGCATACAGCACATTGCCTTTGAGGTTCAGGTAAGTTGGCACATCTGCTCCATACGTTATGTTGCTAAATAATAACTATGACATGTTGATCAGAGCTGCGTTCATGCGGCGATTTATAGCCATGGTCAATATTACGGATGAAACCATCAGTATCCTGGGCCAACAGATCCCCATTTACTCTACCTCTAGTGGAGTCCCAAAAACCTAATCTGCTCCAGTCAGATCAATCTAGAATATAGCTATGTAGTTCCTGTTCAATATTTGTGGATAAAGCGGAGGACCAGAGCCCTTCCAAGCCATATTTATGAGTACAACGGTATTCCACTATGTGCGGCAAGCGTTTTCAGTATATCTTTGAGACATCAGGTCATAATAAAGACAGAGCTCGAAATAGATGTCCCCAAATGCTTATATGGAGAAATAGTGGGACCCTACCAGCAATCCCAGCTCAAACCTCATCTGGCTCCTGGGTTACTGTTACCAGGGCAGGGGAGGGGAAAGTGTTAATAGAAAACCTGCAGAAGGAGGCAATTTCAGTCCAAAGGCACCAGGTGGTGGCTTATTTACATTTGGCCGCTATTGATAAGGTTCACCATATTCACAACTTTGGTTTGTGGGTTGACCTCAGCCTACCAGTAAGCTCTGGTTGGGTTGTCAGAGAAACAGAAGTATAGGGCGATGGCCATATTTGAAAAATACTGAGATATTTTCTGATGACCACGATTTGGGGTGTGCCCATGGTGTTGCATCATGTTGAAACAGGAGATCACCCTAACATGTGGTCACAGCCCATCCGGCGCTCTAAGGATGCAGAGGAAGTATTCTCCAATGAGGTAGGCAAATTAATTAAGCAAGGAATGTTAGAGCCGTTAAGCGTCCGTGGGCATCACCAGTGCTCATTATTAAGAAGAAAGATGGCAAAAACTGGGTGGTCATTGACCACTAGAAGCTTATTAGTGTCACTAAGAATGACACCTACCCTCTTTTGCAGGTTGATAATGCTTTAGATTGGCTAGGAGGCGCGAACTACTTATCCACCATGTTCTTACTATTGGGGTATTGGCATATTGAGGTGCCATTGGCAGAACACAAGAAATGCATCTTAATCACCTTGAAAGGGTTGGTTCAGCCTGCACATATGCCACAGGGTTTGTGCAACGCCCCAGCTACATTCCAGCGTGTATAGATACAATATTTGGTGATTTATTATGTCTTGCTTATTAGTTTACACCAATGATATCAACATGTTCTTGCAGACATTCACAGAACATCTCAGCCACTTGGAACAAGTGTTCCACCAACATGCTGAAGCTAACATCAAAATTAAGCCACAAAAGTACCACTTTTTTAAGGAGCAGTTGGAATACCTTGGGTTTGTGGTAGACTCTTAAGGGCTCAGTTCTCAGCCAGCAAAAGTGGAAGCTATATGCAAGATGACTCAGCCAGGTAACAAACGGGATATTCAAGTCTTTTTGGGGATAGCCAGTTACTACCAGCGGTTCATTCCCAACTTCAGCTGTATTGGGGCTCTAATATTCGAGTTATTAAAGTAAAACTTTACCTTTGAGTGGTCTGACTGTTGTCAAAACAGTTTTTGATGTCTTATGAACTGCGTTGGCTAGCGCGCCTGTTTTTCAATAACCAAATTTCAGGATGTAATTTATTGTACAAATGGATGCTTTTCTTTCCGCAGTAGGGGCGTGCTATCTTAAAAGCATGATGATGGTGCAGAGCATCACATCGCATATTGTAGCCAAAGTTTAACAGTCCCTGAACGAAATTACACCATGACAAATCAGGAGTGCTTAGCAGTGATATATGCATATAAACAATTTTGTGTCTACCTACACGGGGTTAAATTCAAAGTGGTCATGGACCATGCATACTTGAGGTGGCTGCAGAATCTACGGAACCTGAAGAGCGGCTTGCACGATGGGCCCTGAAGCTCTAAGCATATGTCTTCAAGATTTTACACCAGCCAGGACTGAAACACTAGAATGCGGACTGTCTCTCAATATTACCAACTGTTGCCATTATGGCAGCTTTAGCGGACATCATGTATGAGAAGATGGTTATAGGAAAATATAACGATGAGCCACTGCAAGTGAACAAACTTGTATGGGCTTAGACAGGGTACCCTCTTATGCGATGGGGAATTATATAAGTGGAATGGAGAATTAACACTGAGAAATCCAAGCCCTCCGCCAGGCCAACAATTATCTTGGATGCACATAGGGCGGTAGGTCATGGAGGGTTGTGGAAAACGCTGAAATTCTTGTGACCCCATTACTATTGGGAGATCATGCACTATGATGTGCTTGAGATGATTGCTTGTTGTCACAAGTGCCAAGTGGAGAAACTATTCCACAAGAAGACCACCTATCAGCTGGTCAAGCCTCAGTTTGCATGGCACACTGTTTCTCTGGATGTGGTGGTGCTTCTGCCCACTGGCGCAAACCACTCCAAGTATATAATAGTAGCCATTGATCATTTGACAAGATGGGTGGAAGCAAGAGCGTTCAATGATCTAGGGGTTGTCAACATTGCCAAATTCATCTTAGAGTATGTCATACAGCAACACGGATGTCCACAATTTATTCTAATGGAAAACGGATCCAATTTTACGTTGCATATTCTGCCCAAGTTGAATGAACTGATGGCAATCCATGGGGTCTTGAATACACCCTACCACCCTGAATCTAGTGAAATGATAGAATGGGTCAATGGCACATTGGTAAATATTCTCCGCAAGTTTGTAAAGGATCAGCCCTCTGAATGGAGTACCCTATTATCTACCGCCATCTTTTCATATAATATTAGCTATCATTTGGCAACAAAGAACCGTCCCTTCCAATTACTTTATAGAAGACGTTTAGCATTGCTGACATTGCTTTATTCCTGTGTGGAAGATACCAGCTGAGTAGAGCCTCAGCGCCATTTGACTACCTTAACTGACACGCTGATTAAACTCTATACTGAAGCATATTCCACTAGTTTGGCTAAGAAGATCAGGATCAGGCATCCAACCAATGTAGACGCAGCAGCCTCCCACAGTTTAGGGTAGGGAGCTTGTCCTGTTCCATGACCAACATGGGGTTGGGAGAAGGAACAATATTGCCAGTATATGCATTTAACCATTTGAGATAATTGAGAAGACTGTTGTTGACGTCTACACCATTAAGGAACCCACGGGTGGTTATGTTAGTAACCAAGTTCATGTAAAGTTCCTCCAATCATACAAGCAATAGGAGCTTATTTTCCAGTCAAGAGGGGGTAATGTCAAAATTTTGATATGACTGGATGATAAGCTATACTTCTGGTGGATTGTAATTTAGATTCGAGGTGAGCCTCAAAATTGAGCAGAAGTTAGGTGGATGCAAGGAAAATTGATTGAGGTATTCATAGTTTGGCAAATCAAGGAAGTTCAACTGAAGCTTCAATGATATAATGAAATCCCCAGTATATAGTGATTAGAGAATTACCAAGAGTAAAGGTAGAAACCGACAAGAATACCAAGTAATAAGAGTTTGGCGTGAGAATGTAATAAGGGAGGTCTTTTTTGGAAAATAAGAAGAATAGGGAAGGTTAATGGAAGTAGCCATTAGTATTATATTAAATAAAAGGATATCGTTGGGGAAATAGCTCCTTAAGTATTTACTATTATTATTTATCAAGGACCAGCGATCCTCATATCGTCATTTGTTGCTCAGTGGGGTTTACCCTTTGCAACCCACTTTGAAGAATCAAATAAATCTGCCAAAAATTTACACAATGTGATCTGCATTCCTTCATTATAGAGAAACATCATGATCCCAATATTGGGGCACCCCAGGGCAAAAATTATCAATTTAATCAAATGAGGGTATGGTTAGAATGGACTGACAAAAGTGCTTTTCACCTGGAATGAGCGATGACTGATTTTTTTGTCCAAGTCAGATAGAACAAGAAAGAATGGCCTCCTCCACCCTCTTCAACTAGCAGTAGGACCATGGACATCACATTTGGTAGATTTTTATTTATAAGTATACCCATGTCCCCTACATCGATGAATTGGGTTGGGACCATCTAGTACTAAAAAAAAAAAAAAAGTATACCCATGTCCCATAGATATGACGCAATTATGGTGGTCATAGATTGCTGTATGAAAATATGCTATTTTTTTGCATAATAACTCCTAAAGCCAGGGTCATGAAATGGCTGTTTGTGGCACATGTGGTTGCCCTATTTAGGGGTTCCTCAGGAAGTATTCAGTTATAGAGAAACTCAGTTTACCTCGCAATTCTAGGTCCTTATGTATATCATGAAGATTAATCCTTGCAGATCATCAGACTATTGCCTTCATTCAGATGGCCAAACGTGTCATATCAATTAGTCCATGGGGCGGTATCTTCAATTCTATGCTACTGCCTCCAATGATACATGAACTGCGGACCTATTTCTGGCTCAATTTGCATGCAACAACCTTTTCATTCATCAACGGGGTGTCAACTATGTATGCTAACTTGGGATACAAATTTTCTTTCACTATCAGGCCTCAGATACATTAACATTCCAACTGCATATAACTTTTCCACAAACATCCAGAAGGTTCATCAGCAGGTTAAGCTTCTGACAAAATCAACTAACGATGCCAAGTGTTTTTCAGACAAAAAGCAACGTGAGGCTCCTAACTATAAGGAAGGTGATTTGATTATGATGGATAACAATAATATGCACCTCAAGTTATCCTGCTATAATTTACCTTAAAAATTGGCAGGACTATTTACTATCACCAAGGTCACGATAAATGGCGCTCTTCACCTGGAAAAGCCCTCTCACTGGAAGATACATTCCTCTTTCTTTGCTTGATCAATCACCCCTTTCAAAGGCAAGGAGCTAGTGGAGGTTGAACCCATTATGGTGGAAGGAGCCCTTAAGATTGAGGTAGAAATGAACCTGGATGCACGTCAGGTAAAATGTTAAGTGCATTAATGGTATAATGGAAGGGATACCCAGCTTATGAAAACAACAGTGTCTCATCCAAAAGTTTAACTGTTTGATTTTGGAATGCCTACATCATCCAGCCTAATAGTTTATAATGTAAATAATTTTTTATCTGCTGGGGACGATTTATTATAAGAAAATACCAAGGCAGATGTGGAAGCTGTCCTTCTTTTATAACTATTGTCTAGTTCAATTCTCAATAGGATAATAAAAAATTTTCCAGATTTAATTTATGAGAGTTATTAAAGTTCCATATGGATGATCCCCAACATTGTTTGAAAGTGTTTCTTGAATTAAATATCCAAAATTAGTTTATCTTAACTGGATACATAAGAAATTGTTGAAAATTGATAAATAGTTAATTGGAAGTTACTGAAGCGTTGACAACGCTTGTATTGGCAGTAACTTGTGGGTTAATATATATCAACGCGACCTACTAATAAAAAGGGTGAATGGTCTCATTACAGATCAGGTTGCTAGCTGTTGAAATTTATAGGTTTTCTGATTATTCTCGGTTAATAACACCTATGATGTTAATGCACAGGTTCAGGTGGTTGTGCAATTCTCTGCGTTGTATGATAGTAGTTGATAAAAACATTGCTAATAGTATGGTGACTATTATCTGTAGTTGAAGCGAGGTACTAGATTTTGGTCCAACGCTCATCCAGTATTTACTCTCAAAATACTTATGTCCTGAATAGGGACTCATTCCATGGTACCGCCTAACTAGATCTACGCTCAGATCCCTGTTTACAGTTTCTCTGTGACACACAGTTGGCAGCAATCTCCATTTCAATTCAGCTTCTTCTCTGGATCCCTGCTCAGATCCTTACTCTTTATCTCAAAGTTTCTTACAATTAGAGCACATAGCAATGATTTCCTTGAGAAACAATAGAACTCAAAATGAATTCTGATAAAGTATATTAAGATAATACTTTGGTAAATAAGTGTCTTTCTTCTGACTTTCTTCCATACAAGGTTTTGGTCCACCTGGGCAATTAATTCCTTATCACCTGTATCAACCCTAGGATGGGTGAAACCAAATGGAGAGTCAAGCAGATCTTTATCTCTTCTAAAATGAATCTTTTTTATTAATGAATTCTTTAGGGAATCTATAGTGGGGAATTCAGTGCCTAACCCTCAGTTGGCACCTCCTTGATGAAATGGCAGCCATTGTTATTGATTTACCTATCCTCATCTCAGCAATGATGGTCTTCGTCATTCTGGCTAGGATTCTGTCATCAGACATCCTCAAGACCTAAAACAGAAAGAGTCAGAAAATGTGTCCCTAGTGTTTTCCTCTCAATGCAAGTGAACCAACCATATTTGGCAAGTGACTGCAAGTCCCGGGGAAAGTCCTCTGGGTATTATTTAGTCCATTTTTCTATTCCCAAGCAAGAAGGCACCAAAAAGGATGGCAGTACCCATTGTTACTCAGGGCGATCTCGCTCATGTAGTAGATGAGCGCTGGGTAACAGCTCTTCCACTTCAGATTCCACCCCCAGTACCCACACTCACCTCAGCAGAACTGTTACAGGGAATCAGCAAAATTTGCGCTGAGATCGTCAAATTGAAATCAATTGGAACTAATTTGAGTGGCAATCTGCCTGAAGTTTGGATCTCAAATGGTCAGAAAGGTATGAAGACTGATTTATTGGCCGGAATGCCTGATGGTTTCAATTTAATTAACATGTCAATCAAACAAATCACCCCCCTACCAAAGTTGTTGGGGATCATCCTCAACTGGCAGGCAACAGCATTGGACATCATTGATGAGGGTTCAAAGTCCCCTGCTGACAATTCAGGTGTCGTGGCCAATGCGATGCCACTGACCAAATGAACGGCCCAGTGACCAAGCATGGGCGGGTTGGGTGTCCCAAACCTGTTACCAACCAAATGTACCCGCCCCTATGTGGAAGTACCTTGAGGGATTCACGCCGCTCATTGGGCCAAATGCCATTGCGCCAACCATTGGAAATGTAGCCAAGCCTTGGTTTGGACGTTCGAGGTCAAACTGACAGTGACTCAGCCCAATGAAAAAATTTTTTTATGTCAGTTCCCAGGGAACTAATCCGCCCATTCCCAAATACTTCACCAGTTAGGTTGAAATTGAGGGTCCTGATCCTGGCTTGTTACTACCCCAATTAACCACTATTTAATCAGTAGCATTGCACTGAGAAAGTTGTTGGTCAATTTTCTTCCTTTGCTTTCAACGAAAATTTTGCAAAAAAACCAAATCAAAATTTTTTATTATCAAATTGAACCTTCTGGCCGACATCCCTGATGGCGTTTCCCTAGTGGCCTGTCAATACATATACCAGATGGGCTCTACCAGTACTTATGGTCACTATGGCCCCCTCTGTCATCAATTGGGTTCAGTGAGTCCGATATTTCTGGCTCTACAACCCTACTATCATGAACAGAATGACTACAGTATATGGGGATCTTGTGGCCTTACCTCCACCAACTGAAAGCGAGAATCTGTCTCCTTGCCTCCCCAGTCAAAATAACCAATATGCCAATGAAATCATTGAAACTAAATCTGCGATTCCGCCCCCTGCAGAAAGACCCCCTGGGTCTGGGATGGGCTCATTGTGGTTCATCATTGAGATCATACTCACTGTTGTTCTACAACAATTAGTCACTTTGAAATGCTATCTTAATACAACGTCATTCAGTCGGCAATGCCTCTAGCATCCTGGCTTGCTTTTTGGGTGCTTACACATCCTGACTGGCAGGCCGGTTAAAACTTCTTCTGCTGTTTCCATGACAGTGACCTGCTTAAGTAATGGGACTTTTTACCCATTAAGGCAGGTTGCAAACCAACTGATTAATTTGCTAGTTGTAGGCAGCATCACTCACCTCACAACTTAATTCCTAAATTCTCAATCGGTTGGTGATGAAACCCAATTATTCCCAATCAGTACACCTGATAGTCAATCAACTACAAGATGCCCCTATTTTGTCAGCAAATATTTTAACAAGATCTTAGGAATTCATCTATATCGATCCCTGATGGATCCAACCAAGGCGAATAACCTAAAATCCCATGAACATAGTTATCCTTAACTCAGGGTCAACTGATATCTAATTCACTTTGCATTAGGAATTATCCCCTAGCCATCCCTGGTAATCTAATCAGCTGGGAGTATGGGCAAAAATCCCAACACTAGCTTAATAAGGTTAACACACTGTGGAAGATAAAGGCGTTGAGTCACGCTTTATAGAAATCTAACACAGGAGGTGTTGTGACCTAAATGGTGGCAGAATCTGACTAGGAAAATTATGTAACCATCATTTCAGACAGCTCCTAAGGGTTAAATTCATTGTTAATGAATGCTATTCCCAAGGGGCGCTAATGGAAGAGTTGGGTGATAAAAACACTTGCATAAATCCCTTGTTCATTTTTAGTAAAGACAGATCATTTTAAAAACATTCATAAATATTTACAATTTTATTGCGCTCTTGTGATAAGAGTGGAAGAGATGGTTTCATACTGTTCATTTTTCTTGTGACAACTCTTAAGATTAGAGTTAAAGGGATAGTTTTCCTTGTCCAAGTGGTTCTCAAATAGTCCAACGGAAGAGTGGAAGGGAAAGGTTGCCTTGCTGTCCAGAAGCACTTTCAAATTACCCAAAAGAAGAGCATCAGCACCTGTTTAGTAGTGATGACGTACTCATATTTGTTTTTAAGTACTCAACTAGGGTAATTTTTCATAAAATTATCAAAACTAACCATTATTATCTTTTAACAATACAACTAACACACGCCTTAAACCTGTGCAGTGAACCCCATAAAAGTTTAAATTTAGTGCTCATTGTAGGGGTAAGTTGATTTTTTAAGGTAAATACACGATAGAAACCATCAGTGTAGTGTCATGCAAGAATGAAATTATGAAGTTGTCAACAAAGATAGAAGCGTTGAACAAGAAAATGCTGAATTCAGGGTCACAATTTGACCTAAAAAGCTTATATGAACGAGTGACTAAAGCTGAGGAAAAAGTAGAACAAGTTGCAAAGGTCAATAATGATCTTTATGGGAAAGTCCCCTCCTTGAAGCTGAAGGAGACTGAAGCAATCAAAGAGTTGATGTTCAAGAAGGCTTTTTGAGAAGCAGATAAAAAACGTTTCTGCCATATTCAGGATGATGTAGCAAAAAATTAAAGCTTAGCAAGAACCTAAAATTATAAGTGAAACTTTGCCCAGATGGAGGTGGATGGAGATGACAATGAAGCAGACGAAGAAAATTTAAAGGGAAAATACAGCCCTAGTGAATTATAACCAGACCTTTTACTGCAATTGTAGAGATGACCCCAAGGATACCCCCATCATTGGTAGGGTTACTGTGCATGTACCTACCAAACGTTAACAGCAGAACTATCTTTGGAATAGTATTAAAATTACCTATTTTCTACTAGTTTAATGCTCCGGCATCTTTTGCTTTTTATAAATGATAATTTAAAGATATGGTGACTGCAAAGATTCAGTAACTGGTTCTACTGCTTATAAAAAGAAAGTAAAAATCTGGTGTTGCCCACTTGGACGGAAATAATTGGATTTGCAAAGATGCCAAAGAAACAATCATGAGCGAGTTTGGTAGCCCCTGAGCGGGTAGCTAGCTTCAAACAGGAGCTCTTAGAAATTCAATTTAAGAAAGAAGAAACCTTACCTGATTTTGTCAATGATGTTACCATGAAGCACAATCCTGGAAGGCGCAAAAGTTCTTTCAGATTCCATCACATATTACAATGCAGATGACTCCTTAGCCCTACTAAAATCTGCACCAAGCTATGGTTTCTTTTCATGCAAACTAATATTCCACATTACAGATGGGGGAGATACTTCAGGATGTTGGGATCATTATCTGCAGCAACAAACAAAACCTTTAATCCAATACCACTGTGAGTAGTTGATTGTACCTAATTGTCAGATATTTAATAGGGACATAATAATGTTAAAATGCTTAATTTATTATGGATCATATCAGTTATCAGTGATTATGGATCAGGAATATTCTACGCTTATGCAAAGCTTGGGATCTGCAGCCAAGCAATTCACTTAATAATATTCAACTATGATGACATGGGCCCAAGGGCTTTGTTGTTAAGTTGGACTGATAATAGTCAACTTGATGACTAAGGCACATGGGCTTTGTTGGTCGATGTCAAAATTAGTTTTTAATGTTGATCAAGTTTTTGATCTATTTAATTAATAATTAGTAGTACAAATCGCCTTGGTATGTACTGCCAATTGCTTGAGAGGAGCATCAGTTCAGCTATTTGCAGAAGCTTAATAAACGCTTTCTTAGGATATTATGAATTAAACACCAACCCTGAGGCTGTGCGAGATGCCCTTAGTCAAAAGGACTGTAGACCATCAGATGAACTGTTACGGTTTTCTATGGCCAAGTGCCATTAAAAATGAGGCGTCATGGGTAAGATGTGAAAAACATCAAACCCTATAAATTATCTCCAAGTTGATACTAATAAAGTACAATCACCTACTACCACAAGTTCATAGTTTAATCTTTTTTATTTTGTGTATTCAATACAATATGTTTTATAAATTTAAGAATTTACTTGGGATCAGAATGATCTGGGCAGCGTGCCATTGTCAAAGTAACAATAGAATAATACAGCTTTGAAGTGTTATTTTCAAGGAGCTATATCTTAACTATTGTCACCGTCTGGGTTTATTTTCACCATACAATAGATGCCCAAAACTCCACCTTACCACAGAAGAAGAACCAGCCATCTGAATTAGGCCAAAAACGTTGACAAGTGGCACTCATGGCTGGGAATGCTGATGGTGACCACGCCAAGCAGGGAGCAATCCCAATCAATTATTCAGAGCCATTACTGGGCCCAATGGGAATACTGAAATGACTGTGTCCCAGATTAATTGGAATGATGTACCAAAATACCTACCCTGACAAACCCATTTTACCTGAAGAGCTGGAACGTCTTGAACATCAATTGTTAGAGGGTATCAAATGGGACAAGGGCACGCATACAATAGTAGCAATCCTTTTTATTTCCAATGAGAGCAAGATGTGTTGTGGATGAGATATATAGCTCATCATCAATTGAGTGTAGCTCAAGTCTAAAACGATTTAATGGGGATAGAGAATATCGCCCAATATTGAAATATATTTGTAAACCCTGTCAATTTCTCAGCGTCTGGGTCCGCTGTTGCCAAGTTGGATTTGCACAGGGTAATAGCCACTGAGTAACAAAAATTGAACAATATGAGGATATCCAATTCCTTTAATAAAACTTTATAAAATATATACGGAGCTATAGCCTCTTATTTCTACCTTTATTTTGAATATACTCGCAGACCTTTCTGCGCTCCTCTTTTCCTCATAAAAGGCTATCCCCTTTTAATCTTCCATCATGCTCTTTATACTTTGGTTCCCCAACTGGATGCATACTTGGCTTGGTAATTTTCTCTTCTTCTTCCTTTTTTGAGTTGCTCTCATTTGTATCAAATCTCAGCATAATTCATCTTGATTCGCCAAATGTCCTCATTTTTTAATTATAATTCATATATCCCTTTTTCATAAATCTCGAGACTCATCTTAATTCCCCTCCAATCCACCAATATGGGTAGCATATTATCCATACATATCGATTTCCTGACATTACCCCCCCCTTTGACTGGATGATAGGCTCTTACTGTTTGTATGCTTGAAGGAACTTCACATGGACTCAGTTGATAATCCGACTCCCAGCAGGTTCCTTAATTGTGTAGACATCCATGCCAGTCTTCTCGATTATCTTGAATGGGCCAACTCAAATGTTGGAGAGCTTATTTTTTCATCAAAAAAATGCTGGTCGTGGAATAAAACATAATCCCCTACAGTGAACAACAGAAGTCTGCTCCGTTGCTTCTGGTCAGCTGCCTGGTCACGATTTTCTTAGCCAAACTGGTGGAGTAGGCTTTTGTTTGCAACTTGATCAATGTATCCGTGAACTAACTCAGATATCACTGGGGATTCACACCACCAGTGTCCTCTACACATGAATATAGCAAGGCAGGCAGAGACAGATGTCGACCATACAGCAGTTGAAACTGGACTCTTACCAGTGGCAGAATGATAGCTGATATTATAAGCGAACACAGCAGTAGGTAGAAGAGCACTCCATTATGAGGGCCAATCCATTATCAATTTGTGGTGTATTTTCACTAGGGTTCCATTGACTTGCTCCACCAACCCATCTGATTCTGGATGATAGGGGGTGGTCAAAACCCCAAGAATCGCCCTCAACACATTTAACTTTGGCAGGATATGTGAAGTAAAGTTGGTTCTGTTATCCATCAGAATGAACTGTGGGCAGCTGTGCCGCTGTATACCACACTTCATAATAAACTTGGCAGTGAAGATCGCACCCAAGTCACTAATAGCCCTCGCCTCCACCCATTGGGTAGAATGATTAATGGCAACAATTATATACTTGGATCAATTGGTACTAGTCGACAGAGGTCCCACTACATCAATGGAAACGGTGTGCCATGCAAACTGGGGTTTCACTAGTTGATAGGTGGTTTTCTTGCGGAAAGTTTTTTCCACTTGACACGGATGGCAACAGCTAACCATTTCCAATATGTCATAATGCATGCTTTCCAAGAAATATTGGTGTCTCAAAAACTCTAGCATCTTCCGCAATCCTCCATGGCCTTCAGCCCAATGAGCATCCATAATTATTGAGGGTCTATTTTGAAGGCTTAGGAAAATTCAGCGTCAAGTCTCCAATCCGCTTATATAATCCTTCCCCTCATATGATGGTATTCTCCCTGAGTCCATCCAACATTTTGATCACCTGCGGCGGCTCATTCTGGTATTGGTTCGCCACCATCTTTTCATACATTATATCAGCTAGATCTGCTGTGATAAAGACCGTGGGCAATTGAGACAGACAATCCGCGTTTTGATGTTTTGCCCCATGTTTATGTAAAATCTCAAAATTGTATGCTTGCAGCTTCAGATCCCAAAGTGTGAGCCGTTCTTCCGGTTCATGCAGATTCTGTAGCCAGCGCAAGGAAGCGTGATCCATCTTTACTTGAAATCTTACCCCATGCAAATATACCCAAAATTATTTGTAAGCGTGGATTACAGCTAAACACTCCCACTTGGTTACGGTGTAGTTTTGTTCATGACAATTCAAGCTCTGACTATAGAATGTGACAGGATGTTCCACACCGTCATCATCCTTCTGGGATAATACTGCCCCAATAAGCAGCTAGGGATGCATTCATTTGTACTATGAACTGCTTATCGAAGTTGGGGTATTGAAAAATGGGTGCACTTGCTAACGCGGTATGCAATACATCAAAAGAATTCTGGCATCGTTACATACAATCAAAAGAAGCATTTTTCTCTAATAGCTCAAAAAGCGGGGCCCCAATGCAGCTGAAATTGGGAATGAACCATTGATAATACCCAACCATCCCCTGAAACACCTGAATGTCCTGCTTATTTCCTGGCTGATTCATCTTGCCTATCACTTCCACTTTAGCTGGCTGTGGTTTAAGACCATTTGAATCCACAACAAACCTGAGGTATTCCAATTGCTCTTTAAAGAAATGAAACTTTCAGGGCTTATTTTTGACATTAGCAGCAGCGAGGCGCTGAAACACTTGCTCCAAGTGGTCCAGATGCTCTGTAAATGTCCGTGAAAACACATTGATGTCGTCAAGGTAAACTAAGACGCAGGACAGCTTAAATCACCTAAAATTATATCCATGGCATGCTGGAATGTAACCGGAGCATTACACAATTCTTGCGGCATGCGCGTTGGCTGAAACAACCCTCTTGAGGTGATGATTGCACATTTCTCCCGTTCCATTAATGGCAATTTGATCTTCCAGTACCCCGAGATCAGATCCATGGCGGAAAAATGGTTCACCCCGCCCAATTGGTCTAATGCATCATCAATCTGTGGAAGAGGGTAAGAATCCTTCTTCATGACATTATTGAGTCTATGATAGTCAATAACCACCTGATTTGAGACATCCTTTTTCTTTATGATAAGCACAGGTGATGCCCACGGACTGTTTGATGGCTCTAGCATCCCTTGCTTGATAAGCTTATCTGCTTCATTGGAGACAACCTCTTCCGCTGCTCTAGAACTTCTAATAGGACGCGAACAAATTGTAGGGTAATCCCCCATATCAATCTGATGTACCACCCCTTTAGCGCACCCTAGGTCATGATCATTATTTGCAGAAATATCCTAATACTTTTTAAACAATGCCATAGCCTTATCTTGCTAATACATTGATAATCCCGAGAACGCTTCCCGTGGAACTACAGTCAGTACGCTGAATGATGAGTGAGCTGGTAGTCAAAGATCTTCCCATGAGCCAAAGTCATGAATATGAAGAACTTCCCCTATAGGGACAAAGTGTAGGTAAGCCACCACTTGGTGCCGCCTGATCATTATTGTCTCCTTCTGTAGGTTTGCAAGCAGCACCTTCACCTCCCCATTCCCAGGAAATAATAACCTTGGAGCCACGTGTGGTTTGAGCTGCGAGTGCTGATGAGGCGCCAGGATTTCTCCATAAAGCCCCTTAGGGGCTTCGATTTTGAGCCCAGTTCCTATTATGCCCTGGTGTTCAGACAGTAAACTTAAAGGGCGCGTTGCTCAAAGCGGGATTTCATTGTAATCATATATCTGATTGGGAGATCTTGGTCTGCCAACTCAGTTGCTGGTAGCGAACAGGAATCACTCCATCACTGTATGCTAGATTGACCTGACTGGAGTGGACTGGATCCATTGGGATTCCACCAGAGGAAAAATATACTGGAATTTGTTGACCAAATATAATAAGGGTTTCTTCCGCCATATTTATCACAACGCCAAATTTCCTCATGAAGCCGTGCCAATTAACATATTTTAGTGGTTAATTGGCAAAACCACCACTGGAGCAGACACCTTGATTGACCCAAATCATAGAGGCAACGCGCTATATGCTACTTCTGACACAGTGCTGTGCGTTCCCGCTGTCCCATATACTACACGATGATCCACATCCAGTTTCAACATAAGTTTAGCCACTAACTTGGTGGAGACTATGTTTACAGGTGCTCCCATGTTTATGATAGTGCGGATTTTGAGTTTTGAATGAATACAATAAGTACATTCTAAGTAAAAAGAACCATTAGTGTTTATTACTTGTATGTTCAAGGGCTTTGTGTTACTTAAAAAGGAAGAAATACCCTTGCTGACCTGTGGATACTCACTAGCATTTTCTCCACTGGAATAGCTACAGTAACCCTTACTAAAGGAGCAACGTTCAGCGAAGATCCGCGTTGCTGGTGCCAGTCTGTTCCAGTATTTATGACTGCATATACATATTGGAGGAACTCAGCCCAATGGGTAAACTCTTAATCTTGGAAGCGGTAGCAGGGAAATCCAATGAAAGCTGCTGGTATAACAAATCACCTGATTGAGGGCCAATTTCTACTTGTAAAGCTGTTTGGCAAGTGTTAGGGATAAGTGAATTGAACTTAGCGGAGATAGAACGTCCCATCTCTGCTCTCTGCTCGAGTTTCCCAGCTTGGTTATCTTAGGTGGAATTGCATACACTTGTGGTTTTTGCTAGAGAAATCGGCTGCATAATGCCCTCTTTTGTCCGCAATGAAAAGCAAGTGTTCATAAAAGGTGCATATATATAATTTGGACCAGAAGGACCAGGTCAAAAATTTCCAGTAAGGTTCCAGGGTCGCGGTCAAACTGGTGAAGTGTACATGGGCTGGAAAGGGTCTACTGACTCATATGAGGGACGATTACATTCCAGTGGCTGATAAACCAGTTGCTGCGGCCCTATATTCAGAAAGGGATGGAGCGGGGAGCAATGGAGGTTTTGTATGCTACGTTGGGGGCGCTGTTCGTGGCAGAGAGTTGACATAAGGCATTCACAATTTGAATGAGGCTGGTATCCACATCCAACACATGGGACATAATGTTATATAGTTCACGATATGGTTTGACTGCCGCCATCATCACTATACCTACATCCTCAGTGGTTAAAATAATAGCCCCAAGTAGAACGTGAGCTTCCGCCAAAAACTGCTCAGCGGATTCTGACAGGGTCTCATTTTGGTTAAACTATATAGTCATAAATTTGGCTTTTTTGTTGAGACATCTTGTTTAGCGCCTCCAAAAAGCTGGATAATGATTAACTTTCTTGTGTGTAAGACACCGAGCTATTTGGAAGATAGCAAGTTTTTGGTCAGCACTTTCCACATCTAAAGAGGACAGCAACAACTCTGGTTTTTTTGATTGGTAGGCCCTTTCACAGTGAATTTGAAACGTTTAAAATAATTGTGTAGGTTTCTGTTATGAATGAAAGGGGGTAACTTTTTAATACGGATGAATTCACTTGGCTCTTGGGTTCTGCTGCAAGGGGCAGGCGGGTTTTGGAGCGACTATGGGAACCATCACTTGGGGCATTATCATACTGCTGACCAGATAAGCTTGAACTCGTTGAAGTGGAATCAGAAGAAGTGGTGTTGCGCGGGGGTCCATCATACCGCCCAATGGATAATTGTTTGCTGATCCATAACATTCTTCCCCCAAGTCGTCACTAACTGCCCCATTTCCCCTGGCTCCGGTACACCCCGCGAACTATTCACTAGTAAGCTGTTCCATTTTAACCAAAGAACATCTACACCGTCCATCCTGACCTTCTTGTTGCAGCGTTTCAGATTGCTGTTGCAATTCCCAGCGGAATTCCCTTTCCTTATTCAGTGCTTGTTCCATAGTTTGTAATCATGAAAGAACTTCCTCAATTATATTCTGCAGGTGGGTTTGTTGTTGTCTTGCGTTTTACGCTTGCTGGTTGGCATTGTTTATTTGGTTAACAAGGGAAAGTCATTCCCGCACCAATTTCTCATTGGCCCATCAAGGGATATCAATGCGCTCTTGCATGTCCGCACACTCTCTTTCTCACTGATAGTAAGAGGGAAGGCTCGTTGGCACTCCGCCTGTCTAATGACTTCTAGTTGTATAACTTGACAAATAAGCTGAAGATATTCAGTAGACATTGACCAAAGGATAAGCGCGTTATCTGACGTTTGCTGGGTATCCCATTCAATACAGAGTTGATCTAATTCTGTCAATAGAGAGCCAACTTGGGCCGCCACTTGCAGTTCCATCAGGGTCATTCTTTCCTTGAGCTGAGCAATCATGGCTTCAAGAGCTTCTGCCCATTTGGCTAGCTCTGTCATACAGCACTCAGTATTATTTTCTAAGGTTGTTACGTCCTGAATTCACTCCGCTGATAGGCCATGCTGTTCCAGTAGTTCTCTTATTATTCGAGGTAATTCTGAGTTTAACTGTGGTACTAGAAGGTCCAATAGACGGCGAACATCCCTGACACGATGATCCATCTATGCCAGCGCCCCTTGTATTTCCAAAAATGAATGATCAAGGCGCTCAAGCAGGAGGCAAGTTTGTGCTGTTGTGCTTGTGTGAACCGCAATACACCTCCAATCTCAATGTTATGGTGAGCCAGGACATGCAGTAGCTGGTGAATCAAAGGTTGCATATAAGTGACTAAATATTCCTCAATTCCGTGGGTACCAAAGCGGCGAGTTAACCCCATAATAGTTGCATACAAATAAGACATGTACAGCACATATTGATTCTCTTGATCGCGTTGGTTATAGAACAGACTTAGGGCATTTTCCCCTGTTATATCCTCATATAGGCGATATCAACGAAACAGCCATTCCATAATAATTCTCAGTTGTTGGGGAGTCACATTCGTGGAGCATCCTTGTCAGTCAGTCATCAGCTCTGGGCAATTCTCAAATTGCACATTAATCATAATTTCATCATCCCCTGGTTTGGTAACAGTAAATAATGTTGGTTCAGGGTCAGGTGCCTCCTGGGCTTCTTCAGCATACTGTGCTCAGAACCCAATCAGGTCATGTCAGAACGAATGAGGACTTGTCATTGTGTTTTACCAGCTATAGTTGCTAAGTAGCCCCCTGTAGTGAGCACCACTGTTAATTTCTCAGCGTCTGGGTCCACTGTCGCTGAGTTGGATTTGCACAGGGTATTAGCCACTGAGCAACCAAATTGAATGATATGAGGATCGCCAATTCTTTTAATAAAACTTGATAGAATATATACGGAGATATCGCCCCTTATTTCTACCTTTATTTGGAATATACTAGCAGACCTTTCTGTACTCCTCATTTCCTTGTAAAAGACTATCCCCTTTTAATCTTCCATCAGGCTCTTTATAATTTGGTTCCCCAGCCAGATGCATCCTCAGCTTGTTAATATTCTATTCTTCTCCTTTTTCAAGTTGCTCTCATTTGTATTGAATCTTGGCATAATTCCTCTCAATTTTCTGAATATCCTCATTTTGCTCGATTATAATTTTTGTATCCCTTTTTCAAAAATCTTAAGACTCATCTTAATTCCCCTCCAATCTGCCAATATGGGTAGTGTATCATCCAGTCATATCAACTTCCCGACACACTCCACCTCCAGAAATTCTCAGATGACATTTGCTTACCATCATGCAGCCATTATCGAGTTGGTAAACTTCTCAGCACAGCTCCAGCCAGGCAGGCCAAATCTTAAATGAGCGATTAGAATCAACTTCGCTGAGGTCTGTTCTAGTTTAGAGGTGAAAACATAATCTAGACACTTGGGCTAATGATCAGGTAGCAGAATTAGCACAAAGGCTAAATGATAGATTGCATCCCATCTTTGACAACTTCTTGGAGGAAATAGGAGTAACCAAATCTTGGGTTAGAAATATCGCTCATACTTCCATTAATGCTTCAGAGTTCATGAGGCCTGATCAAAAAAATTAAGAGGCGTAGTTAAGCCATAACAATGAATTTTGTGACCAGTATTGATGACTGAGCGCCCAAATTTTGCAGATGAAGGATGATTAAACCAAAAAAATCAACTACTGGAACACACAAATTAAGGCCAACAGGATGAGAATGAAAAAATTCAAGACTCTATTAATCGTCTTAATTGACAGATTAATAATCTTAATGAGGATGTTACCTCTATTAAAGAGTCAAACAATATTCTTCATGGATAAGTAAACCATTGCATGATGCAATTAAGAAAAAGGACCAAGTGATTTCCACCTTACAACTATAAACTACTAGCTTGAATGATTAAATTGCAAAATTAAAGTTAAAAAATCAAAATCATGTCAATTGAGAAAGTAAAATAAATGATCAAATCCAAACTTTGGATGACAGGCTTTGCCATAGTGCCACAAACCACTCAACTGAAAACTCTTCCAAATATTATGAGGATGAAGCTTTGGAAGTAGCTATTGAAATGGATGCTGGGCCACGTCAACAAATGCCTAGCAACATGGTTGCTTTGGCCAACCCCAACACCTCACCCATGGTGCAGTGCCTCAGCACCCTAGTAAGCCTGGCTCAAGCCAACAAAGAAGTAATTTGATAACACTGTATGGGAAAATAATAATTAGAAACTAGCAAATCTGCCTGTCAGGATTCTCCCTTTATTGGGGAAGCCCCAACTAGGGGTCACGACCCACCTACAGGCGGTTGCCAGATTGGGCTCCCCATTAAATTGGGGTAAGCTCAAACTATAGTATTGGGGATCAACTAAGATAAATATTATTAATAATTTATATATATAAATTTGACACTGATGACTGATGCCAATGATGTTGATCAACCAATTGGGTCACAGGGAATTACTATCCGATGTAGAACCCCAATAAAGTTACCCTTTTGGGAGCACTGGCGAATTATGCCAAGGATGCTCCCAATCCCCTCATAATATTTATTCTAGTCATTATCAGCAGTCAATACTGAGACTAATTAAATCTTCCCATTCCAGATCCATTAAGGTTCTATAAATACCTCAAGGATCATTTTAATAAAATACCGTTTCTCATAATCTCTTTTCCCTTTTATTTTATTTAAGGCCTTTAATGGCCTATTAACTCGCTGGAGGCTTTGGGCCCTGACTAATTATGAGCGCAGGTTGGATTTTGCTCCCCTGTGGCCTGACAAGTGGTGCTTAAGCCAGGTGCCCCCAAGTTCACCATGAGAGCTAATTTGGGGAAAAGAGGAGGGGCGGTCACAGCTGAGGACCATTGGCCCAAGGCATATATCCTGGACCTAAACAACCCAGGAGGTACGACCTGGCCTGGCCCCTGCCCCAAGAGGGCAATCCAGAGGCCCTGGCCCCTGCCTTACAGAGGGAAAGCCAGGTTGGAAGTGGTAGGGTCAGTTGGGGAGGCCACCCAGCTGATATGATTCCAGATACCGGGCAGACAAGCCCAGGATACCCTGGCACCTGCCCCAAGAGGGCAAGCCAGGATGAGGAGGGACTAAGGTATCTCTGAAACTAGCTTGGGCAACCAAGCCCAGGTTACTGGGGTTTGATCCCCGATGCCAGCCCTAGCGCTGATGATGGGTATCAACCCAATGCTGGGACCTATTCCCAATGATGACCCCAGCACTGATTCCAGGTGCTAACTACAATGCTGGGACCTTCTCCTGATGCTAGCCCCAGTGCCAATGCTAGGTATTAATCCTGATGCCAGCCCCAGCGCCAATGCTGGCTCTTATGCTAATGCCAGGGCCACTCCCTGATGATTCTTGCCAGATCCCATCATTGTGTCCACATCAGCTACCTTGGCCTGTTCCACCCTTCCACCCAGATCTGGTGCCCCGCCTTGGCTCTGACCCTAGCCAAAGCTTAAGGGGGATCTGTCAAGATTCTCTTTATTGGGGAAGCCCCAACTAGGGGTTGCAATCCACCTATGGGTGGATGCCAGATTGGGCTCCCCATTAACTTGGGTAAGCCTGATCTGAATTATCGGGGATCAGCCCTGATAATAATATTAATAATTTAATATATATAAGTTTGACACTGGTGACTAATGCCAATGATGTTGGTCAAACAATTGGGTCACAAAGAATTACTATCTGATGTAGAACCCCAATAAAGTTACCCTTTTGGGAAAACCAGCGATTTATGCTAAGGATGCTCCCAATCCTCTTGTAATATTTATTTAATCTTTATTGTTAATCAATGCCAAGACTTTCTAAA
The DNA here is from genome assembly GCA_022478985.1 of Massospora cicadina. Taxonomy (NCBI): domain Eukaryota; kingdom Fungi; phylum Entomophthoromycota; class Entomophthoromycetes; order Entomophthorales; family Entomophthoraceae; genus Massospora; species Massospora cicadina. The sequence goes on from JAKSZP010008419.1 coordinate 45,014, forward strand.
TCTTCCCATTCCCAAATTCATCAAGGCTCTATAAATACCTCAAGGATTAATTTAATAAAATACTGCTTCTCACAATCACTTTTCCCTTTTAGTTTACTTAAGGCCTTTTCTGGCCTATTAACTCGCTGGGGGCTTTGGGGCCCCAACTAATTATGAGCATGAGTTGGAGTGCTCCCTCATGGCCCAACATTGCCTTCTTTTGACAAGAATGGAAGTATAACCACGTTTGTCAAACTTTTGAAATGGCCATGTATGGGGCCAGTGACTGTAACAAAGCGGCCAATATGATAAACTGCTTGGATGAGTGGAGCATTGAATTGATTATGCCTCACATTGACAAAACTCAACCTACGCCAAAGTCAAAGAGGATGTGCTTTGTGAATTTGGAGGTCCAGAACGAATGTCAACTAGAAAATCTAAGTTTATGAACATATGCTTTAAGAAAGATGAAGCAATTTACAAATTTGCGGATTGATCTATTGCAAAGCTCAAGTTCTCCTAGGCGCAAAGGCTATGATCAATTTTGACACTAAGATTGCACTACAACATGCAGTATAACCTTACCAAAATTTGTCAAACACTTTGTTGTCTGCTTTTGTGCAAAAGCTTGAAACATCTGAATCGGTTGATTAATTGCACAAATGTTCATAAAATTAGGGCCCTCCTAATACTGGATAAAGATCAGGACCTGCTGCCTCTGCTGTAAAACCCTTTAAAACCAATAAGAAGATTGACATTGATCCGCCTGTGAAAACTGAGCAAAACTCAAATACAAGGGCCCCACGCCCAATTAATAGGATTACTTGCTATAACTGCAATTTTAAAGGACACTTTGCTTCCAGATGGTTTTAGCATACTGTCAATGAAGCCCTTCCTGAGAACCCACGGAGGAGGGAAAAGAACAAGAACAATAGATTCAGGACGCTCTATTGTTCTGGAAACACCAGTCCCACCTGATTGACAAGAATATGCAGGCCACGGGGCCTTGCTTAACAATGAAACGAATTCTAATTATTATTGAATAATGATTCTATAAACGTAAATGTGGTATCTCCTCTCAGAGTAAGGTTTTCATATCTGAAGCCCCTGAAGTAATCGCTAAACTGTATGTGCAACAAATACTTAAGAATTTTCCAGCTGAAGGGCTGAGCATTGCAGCAGATACCCTAAGTTTGAAAGGGGTGAATATAGCTATGCCAATTAACACATTCATCATTGAATGTCCCAGAATTGAAATACTCTGAAGCACACTCTTAACTCCCTGAATTCTTCCCATATTCAATTAGTAAACTCTATTGATTCTTACTACTTTGAGTGCACTTATGTGGAACATTCTTGTCAACAAGATCGCAGTTTAGCTATTGTTGATAGCGGAGCACCTGTAAACATTGTTTCCACAAATTTGGTAAAGAAGTTGAAAATTGCTCCAGACATTGACCATCATTGGGAATATGGGACCATGAGCCTCAACAGCACTAAGAGTGAAGGAGCTTACAGCGCCTTGACACTGCAATTTGGAGCTTTGGTAGTAGTCGCACCTGCAATAGTGCTTCCAAACATCAATTATGACATATTAATTAAACCTAGTTTTTAAGGGCCTATGAGATCTCATGCAATTTTAAAGAAAACATCTTGATGATATTGAGCCAGTCAATTCCGATTTATTATCTTGTGACAATACAAAGCCCACTAGCCATCGTAGAAACTTTATCAATATATCTTATACTGATGGGATAAAACCTGTAGGATATATTCAGCGGGGAAATCGAAGCTGCCACATGCCAACTGCCATAAACAAAAATTGAGGTATACCTCTATGGGTGAATAAGGATGTGACAATAGCTCCAGGCCATCAACTGGTTATAAGGACTGGGACCACACTGGATATTCTAGAAGGAATATACAGGGAGTTTGTATCCCCATGAAGTCATTCTCAAATGGAACCTATTGTGGCGCCTGGAATACTTATACCAGGGCACGGGGAAATTGATGTCCTATTAGCAAATTTGATCAGCCAAAGTATGAATTTCAATAAATATCAAATAGTTGCATTTGTGCTTTTGTTTTTGAGGGACATGTTAAAATCAGCTATTAAATTTGGCGACTTATTTGAGTTTGGTTTACCAACTGAAAGCTTTGAGCACATACTGTAATTCCTTTAAACCATTTACCGTATTATCAGAACAATAGAAGGATGAAGCACTAGAGTTGCTTGAACAATACTCCAAAATTTCTCCAAAGATGACCAAGATTTAGGTTGTGCAAAAGGAGTACAGCATTTTCTTTGACACTGGGGACCATGTGCCTATTAAAATGAGGCTAATCTGGCGCCCCAGGGCTCTTGACGAAATGTATGAGAAGAGCTGGAAAAATTGCTGAATAGTGGAATGATTGTGACCTCTAAAAGCTTATAGGCCAGGCCCAATTTAATTATAAAGAAATAAGATGGCAGCAATCGAGTTGTGATTATTATTAATGCCTCAATGCCATTATGAAATAAGAAGCATATATGTTGCTCAGAATTGATGATGCTCTGGATCATCTGGGAGGGGCGAAGTATTTTACCACAATGGACCATATCTCAGGATCTTGCCAATTTGAATTGCCTCAAGAGGAGCAGGATAAATGCACAATGATTGATGCTTAAGAGCTGTTTCAACTGACGCATATGCCACAGGAGATGTGCAATGCACCAGCAACCTTTCAGCGCGCAATAGACACAATTTTGGGGGACCTTAAATTATCCTGAGTACTAGTGATCTGGATGATATCAATGTCTTTTCACAAATGTTTTCTGAACATCTGGAGCACCTTGAACAAGTGTTCAAATGGCTGTTGAAGGCTAACATAAAAAACTATAAAGTGTCAATTCTATAAAGAACAAATGGAATATCTTGGGTTTGTTATTGATTCTAAGGGCTTAAAGCCTCAACTTAAAAAAGGTGGAGACAATTAACAAATTGCAACTTCTAACGAGTATGAGGGATGTTTAAGTATTCCTGGGCATGGTAGGATACTATCAAAGATTCGTAGAAGGGTTCACAAGGATTGCTGAGCCCCTATTACATTTATTACAAGGAGGAGTTTGTTTTTGCTGGGCATATGAGTGCCAACAAGCCTTTGAGGCTGTGAAAACCAAAATGAGCATGGCACCTGTCCTCTGATAACCAGATTTCAGCAGGCCTTTTATCATACAAACCAACACTTCATTTACTGCGATTGGGGATGTGCTATCCCAGATTGGGGATGACGGCGAAGAGCATTCAGTCGCTTATTGTAGCAGGATGCTGAATAAGCATGATCATAATTATTTGATGACTGAGAAAGAGCGTTTGGCTGTCATCTGCTTTTGCAAACAATTTCAGGTGTACATTCACAGCACCAAGATTCAAGTAGTGATTGATCACAGCTCATTACAATGGCTCCACAATCTCAAGGAGCCTGAGGGATGGTTAGCCCGCTGGGCCTTTGAAGTTACAGGCGTATGACTATGAAACTATTCATAGAGAAGAGCAGCCCATCAAAATGCAGATGGGCTATCATGACTTCCTAATGTAGCTGTCCTAAGCAGTTTGGCCGATGAGCTTCATGAAATAAATTGATTACTTGAAAGTATTAAGCGAGCCACCTGAAGTACAAAAGGCAAATTGAAAAATTAGCTTACACTGAATATCAGAGTGGAGTTTTATACAAGATCAAGCCTGAGGGGCAGCATCAAATTTTCCCAAAAATTCTGACTGAATAGAGATTGTTACACAAACACACAAGGCTTTCAGGCATGGAGGATTGATCAAAACACTAGAATTAATTCAATCTAGATACTATTGGGATTCCATGCGATTTGATATCCAAGATGTACTCAATAAATGTCATTTATGCCAAATTTGCAAAAACTATGAAGTTGGATGTGAAATATCGTTTGATCAAACCTGACTAGGCCTGGCATACCATGTCAATTGATGTAGTTGGCCCTTTGCCTGCGAGTAGCCTGGTCAATAGATACATAATTGTTGCTATTGACCATCTGACAAAATGGGTGGAAGTGAAAGCAATTTGAGACGTCAGGGCTCTAACTACTGTCAAGTTCATTATAGATAATATTATTTATAAGCACGGATGCCCCAGAAGATCTTGACGGATAATGGCACTTATTTTACTGCTCATATGGTACAACGTTTAAATGAGCTAATGTTTATCAAAATAGTGTTGTCAACATCATACCATCCTGAGACTAATGGTATTGTAGAACGAGTGAATGGCACTTTAGTCGGCATATTACGCAAAAGCACAGCCTCAGCGCCTTTGCAATGGGCTATTTTATTAGTGCTAGCATGTTTACATACTATATCAGACACCACAGCAGCACAGGCCATCTCCGCTTTGACTTTTGTATGGTAGACAGCCCGCTCTGCCTCCATTTATTAAATTCAGTACTCAGTTCAACTGCAGCAATTAGCCCAAATAATTAAGTTGAGAAACTAGCAAAGATCCTAATCAAGTTGCAATCTGAAGCCTATAAAACATAATTAGTCTAAAAACTAGTTAGAAAAGCTATGATGATGCTAAACGAGCTATGATGACTAAGTTTAAGGAAGGAGACTTAGTTGTATATTGTGACACTCATAGCACAGGCCGCGCGCACAAGCTGGACTCGCTTTGGAAAGGTCCATATATTAAATTGGAGAAATTATCTGAAGACATATAGACCATTAAGGATCAAGGCAGCTGGGTTGTATATCAAGTACATACTAAGTTCCTTCATCCATATCATAAAGAATAATAATAATAATAAATTAATAATAAAAAATAATAATAATAACAAAAAAAACGTAAAGATTTAATTGAGAGTTTTAATGCTTTGTCATCACTGGAACTAGGTAATCCTTCTTCAAGAGGGGGAGGAGAGTGTAAAAAACAGGAAAGCCTGTAGCAGAATCAGAGAAATGCGAATCTCATATAAGTCTCAACCATCCAGACCCTGTCATAAATGCGCTAAACCCAAAAAAGCTCGGCACCAGGCACACTGACCTAGTCAGCTTAGTAAAGGCCATCAAAATAAAGGGAAAGACCATTGGAAGAGACTTTGGAACAGGCAAGAAAGGTTTGACTCAGGAGTAAATGCCGTAGAAAGGAAGATACAGTCAGCAAGAAGGCTTTTAAGGCAGGGGTAAACTGGGGGGAGGAGCACTTTCATGCAAAACATTTGTTAACAGGCCTTATATAAAACCCTGCACATGTTGGGCACAGTTTTGGTAGGAAGCGAGGAAGGAGGGAAGCAAACACATGTTCCCAGAAGAACCATCTGGGGATATACTTTTTGGAAAGCCCTTTTGCTGGGCTTTTGCAAAGGGCTAGGTATGAAACCATGATGTGCTGATCTTTCAAAACCTGAGTCTTGAGGCCCAACAGGACGTGGAAATTGGTATGTATCAAAGTGGGTTTGCACCAAAGCCTAGAAACCAAGTTAGCAAAAATTAGAGACTGATTGGCTTTGAAAATATTGTATTTGGCAACCTAAGGTCCATTGGCAAGTGCAGTTAAAAAGTAGGCGTTTACAAGCTCTGACATCAAATTGAGCTTAAAACCCAACAAAGCCACACTGCCCGTGCTTAAAGAGGAAGTAAGATTGTTGAAAGGGAAAACTTGAAAAAGGGAAAACAAGAATTCAGGAAGGAGATCCCAATCTAAAGCAAATTGATTCTGGATATGGGTTTCTTGCCCTGACCAGCTTCAGAAGTTAAAGAGTTAAAGAGAGATTTAAAGGAGGATCCCGCTCTACACATTGGGTTGTTTGATGGACAGTACTCAAAGCCAAGGGAGCCTGCTTGAGTTCATTAATTATTAGTGAAGATGCAGTGGGATGCGAAGCCAAACTCTCAGGTACTGTGAAAGTGTAGCTGGTCAATCCAGCTTGAGAAATATTGGGCAAGACGCCTGAGTTGACCATAGCATGCCATATGGACTTGCTCAGTCTTAAGAAGACTTATCTGTCTGAGGCCAAAAGGCTATCAATATATCATCTATACTATGCAGATTGCAAAAAATTAGAAATTGTGACCCAGAAAGAAGGGTACCCACCGTTAATATCCAGTCAAGGTGGGGGAAGTGTTGAGTAGTTGACTGAACTTTTCATCTGGATATTCAAATAGGGACATAATAATGTTAACATGCTTTATTTAGGATGGATCATATTGGATATCAGTGTTTATGAATTAGGAATATCCTACGCTTATGCAAAGCTTGGGATCCGCGGCCTAGCAATTTCACTTAATAATATTTGGCTATGATGACATAGTCCCAAGGGCTTTGTTAGTTAATTCAGACTAATAATAGTCAATCTGATGACTTGGGCACGTAGGTTTTGTTGGTCTATGTCAAAATTAGTTTTTAATGTCAGTCAAGTTTTTGATCAAATTGATTACTAATTAGTGGTACAAATCGCCTTGGTATGTGCTTCCAATTGCTTGAGAGGAGCATCAGTTCAGCTAATTGCAGACGCTTCAGAAACGCTGTCTTAAGATATTACAAATTTAACTATGACCCTGAGGCCATGTGAGATACCCCAAGTTGAAAGGACTGTAGACCCTCAGATAAACTATTACGTTTTTCTATGGCCAAATGCCATTGAAAATGAGGCTTCATGGGTATTATGTGGAAAACATCAAGCCCTATAAATTATCTTCAATTTGCTACTAATGAAGTATAATTAACTATTACCACATTTTCATAGTTTAATCTATTTGATTTTGTGTATCTGATACTTTACTTTTTACTAAGTAGAGAATTTACCTGGGATCAGAAGGTTCAGGCAAGCATCCATAGTCCAAGTAATGACAGAAAAATATGGCTTCAAAGTGTTATTATTCAGGTTTTATATCTTAACTATTGTAACCGTCTGCTCTATTGTCACCATAAAATAGATGCCCAAAACTCCACCTTACTACAGAAGAAGAATCAGCCATCCAAAGTAGGCCAAAAACTTCAACAACCACTAAAATAGTCAGATTACAGTGAAGTTTGCTGACTAAATAATGAATTACAAAATCAAGTAGTAACAGGAAACAAATTTAAAGGACCAAAATGGGCGGATAAATTTCAAAACTGCTGACACAAATGTGGAAAACCTGAACATTTGCATCTCAATGGAGGAGTAAGATCCCTTAAAAATTATATCTGGTTAAGGCTAAAGAGAAGAAAATTGTAAAAAATTTGGGAAAATTAGCGGTTTAGATATGGAACAATCTAGCACTACAATCAATTATGTTCCAACTAATATATATAAGATATATTAGATACCTCCAATTTATCTGTAAATGAAGATAAACCTGATCTGATCTATCAGGTTGTTAATTTAACATAAATGCAAACAACAGAGCAAAGGCAAAGGGTATTGACCCAGAGATCATAAAAGAGATCACTTAGTGTTATGCCATCAGCTAGCGGAAAAGATTAGAACTGCTGAATATGCTTAAAATTTGCTTATGAGAAAAAACTTGACAAAGTTATTATTTTATATCTCTATTAGCGCAATCAAAGAATCTTTTCATGATTTATCTGCGTAATAACCCCATACTCTAGGTTTATAAAAAGATGGCACAATTCAATCAGTAAACACCTGATTACAACGCCCTGATTGTACATATGTGTATTGTCAGGAAATTAAATATGTCTGGATGATAATTCTATATTATAAAGTGATGGATCATTGACTATCCGCCAAAACCATGTCAAAATTTATTAATAATAATTTAATGGGATTAAATGTTAATTGGTGCTCAATGATTTGATCTAGAACATAACAAATTCAGAAAGAAAAACCACTAAGGGGTCAAATCTTAAGAAATACCACTCAGTACACAAATTTTTACTCAGCTGCATGGTGGAAATAGAAAGCCCACTCTGCTGAAATTTAATTGGCAACTATGGAGTGATCACCACATTTAGCATAAGAACAGAAATGACAAGACAAGGAGGCACACTTTGGAAGATTAATCATTAGTGCAACTCTTCTGGTGTAATCTTACCTTGCGAGAAATACCTAGACTGGGCAGTATTGCGACTTTACTAATAGAAAAATATTATTACAGAAACTTATCATATTTTACTTATACTTTCTCATATCTTGATGGCACTTGTCATATTGCCTTCCCATTAAATCAGTGTTACCTAGATCCTAAGCAACCTTCCACCAGACTATATTCATTTATAAACACTATCCTCTGGATATGCAATAGTGGTGCTCACTTCAGGGGCTCATATGACACTTATCATTACCTGCAACTAATTTATCGTAACATAAGGTTAGCTCAATTAATTGTGTCACCTGCTGTGTGCACAACTGGAATAGTGAAGAAGATGATCAAACGGGTTTACACCCACTGTAACATTTGATGAAGTTCATAAAAATCTTATGGAGACTCCCAAATATCGTTGTCTAACATGAATTCCAAAGTAAGAGTTCTGACTTACTTCATGGAGTCATTAACTTAGGAAAAGAGACAGGCGTGAAAGAGAATCCGCTTTGGACAGGACTCTCATGAACCTGCATGAATCCAATGCTCTATCAGAGGGTTACGGATCAGGTGCAAAATATATCTCACTATATTATGTGAATCGTACACCCTGCGCTTTATCATAATGTACATATATTAAAAGTCCACAACGAGGAACTCCACCATCATATCAATACCCATGGGCCTTATGATTGACCTATATAAAGCTATATAATTTAGAATTCAAGGTTATAGGGGAAGTCACTGTTTGACTGAAGCAAATCATTCTTACATCATTCAGTTTCATAACCAAATGAGTACTATTGATTCTGGTATTATCAACTTTGTAGAGAAAGCTATTAAGTTTCTCTTAAAGAACATCACAGAGTCAAAAAAGTATACTAATAAATTACTTAAAACATTAGCCCAAGAGCTTTGAAGACAAGATATTGAAGCCCAAGGAGAAATGGCAGCCAAAGCTTCTACTAGCCGTCATCAGAAAAAAGAACAGATCACCATCCACAAGTCCCATCTTGATAAAGACCTGCGATGAATTGATGTGCTTGAGGCCATCAAACACTGAGACTTAATTAAGACTTTATCCAATATCATCCAGGCGGCCTGTAATGAGCAGGATCTAGTATCCCATGGAACTCAGGTGTCTACTCTTTCCATTACCAAGTGACTCACCAAAATGAAGAGCAACATGAGAGGCAAATCACTTAGTCAAGAAGACATTAATTAAGTCTATCATCATCTTAATAAACTGAGCAATTCAGGATTACTCTCACGGAGTAAAGAAAGCCAAGACTATCAAGACTCCCCTGAGCACTAAGTGCAAAGAGAAGAAGGATGACTTGAATTAGCACATTTGAGTTTTAAAGAATGAGAACAAACTCTTGAAAAACTTACTGCACATCTTCTCTTGAACAAATCTATGATTTGGACATCCAAGTTAAGAACTTGGAGAGTGGCAAAGTTGTTCTTAAAATAAGAATTAATTTTTTGGTTGTCACGCCCACACTTACTCTGGAGGAAATAGAGCAACATACCAATCCTCAATAGGATCAAATATGTCAACTCATGCGTTAAGTTGAACAAAAAAACAAACATAATAAAAAATACTGAATACAAAGCTCTTGAAGTATATGTCTTACAGGATTGGAATCTCTATCTTTTAAACTACCCTCAAGGACAAGTCTACACCTGAAAAAGTGAGCATTGCATATTTCTAAGACATCTATGAAGCCACAATGGAAGGGGTGATTGATTATTAAAGTTTAAGCATATTTTATCTTGTTTATTTCTCAAAAAAATTATAATACCTCATATATATGACCTGCATAACTGAAGATAAGTGAAATAAGTTCATATCAAAGAATTTGAGTCAAGAAAAGCCTGAGTATGAAGAAACATGCCTCTGAGAATCACGTTATTATGAAATGAAACTTTGACTAAATTTGCAAATCACTTTTACGTTAAGGAACAAACGCTGTGACCTCAAAAAGCTTATAATAGATAATTCTGCAGCTGCCGTTTTTAGGCTTCCATTTTTAAGCGTAATAAAACTATATTCCAAAGAGCCTGCCAGTCTATACTTGAGCTATCTAAGACGCATGACAAGTACTTTACTTGTTTTAAAAGGCTGTCAAGTCACCACTTATGTCATGTCAGCTAAGTATCTGTCCTATGGTAAGCACGGCAAAATAGATTTCTTGAGGTCAAGTGCTAAAACGAGATATAGAATAAATGACGTAACTTGATTATAGTATAGAATAGGGGTTTTTATATGTCACATTTAATAATAGAAAACCACAAAAGGAAAACGATTAATAAAAATAATAAGGGATAGAAATACGGATGGGAGACTCATGGTCAAGCGATGCATCCAGATTAGACAATGCTTTTATATTATATTTTTGATAGAGATAAAAAATATTTTGAATGCACCAAATTAGAGGAGACTTGGTATCACTTAGGCTGATCGTTGGGCAGACTCCTGATTCTTACCCTATTGCAGGTTCATCTTAATTTACTGCCTCATATGCCACCATGAGTAATATTCACCTGATCTTATAATGTCCTTCATATTGATTAGACAGGATTTCAACTGGAGATATTTTGGGCTCGAATTGATCCAACATACTTTTCCTAGTATTGGTCTGAGCCATATGGCTAACAAATTTTTCTGTGCAATTATCAAATTAGCTTCTTTAACTATCCTTTCAGGTTTAGGTGTCAAAATTTACATTAAAGTCAAATGGTTAATATTCTTCCCATCAAGTCCAGTATCCAGATATCTGATATCACCCCCTTCAAGACTATTGACAGGGGAATAATGACGCAAAAATTGTCTATGTACACAATTGATAGTTAAATAAGTATAAAGTCTTGATTGGGCATTCTTACCCACGTTTATAAGTTATAACATAAAGCAAATTACAGTTAAAATTTAGGTTTCCTACTTGAGGTGCTATACCGTTTTGTGATTATAAAGGAATAAGTCCAAATTTTAATGTGGGTAGATGTTGGCTAAATATTTTTGCTGCTTGACCTTCCATTGTACTCATCTTTGCTAAATTTGTAATCGCCTCAGATTGTAGCTGTATGATTTTCTGGGATAATCTTCTTAGAAATTTTTCAGGCTCTTCGGTATTTTCACTGGTAGCTTCATGAGCTAATAGAGCTGGAATTCCAGGGTCTCTTCCATATAAGGACTTTAAATATGATTTTTGACGATTTAATGGAGCCTTATACTGTAACTCATCAACTTACTTGAGATATAAGATCCCAATATAATGGATTAGCAGTAACCATCTTTCTAGATATTAAAAATAAAGTTTTCATTTACTTTTTACTCAAATTAGTTGATGGGTTGTAGGGTGCTGAGAATAATTATTGGGTTACCATGCTTATGGCTAAGATTTTCACAGCCCTTGGAGTAAATTTTTCCATTGTTGCATAGAAGTAACTGCGGGAAGCCATTTCTAGTAAAAACATTTTAACTTTTAAAAAATTAGCGGTAGCCTTAGCGTCTGTGTGAGAATAGTGATTGTTTTGACCCACTTTCTAAAAAGATAAATATCAACATGGATGTATTAAATTTCTCTTGCAGATTCAAGTAGTTTACCTATGACATCTAAGCTTATGGTATGGAATGACTGATGGGTGGTCATGAACTAATACTTGTAATTGGTGTTGGGGTTTTTTCTCACATTCCCAGCTGACTAGAATAACAGGGCTTGCTAGGGGATAATTCCCTATAGCAAAGTGAATTGGATATTAGATTACCCTGAGTTTGCTTTAACAAAGTTTGGGGGATTTTGGGTAATTCGCCTGGTTCAGATCTGTCAGGGATCAATCTGGGTGAGTGCAGAAGATCTCATCGGGCAGAGTTGATGATAAATAGGGGACATCTGATAGTTGTTCAATGATTAACTAACATATGTACCAATTGGGACCAGTTGGGATTCATCATTAACCAATTGTGAATTTAAGAATCAAGTTGTGAGGCGAGTGATGCTGCCTGCAACTAGCAAATCAATCAGTCAATTTGCAACCTGCCTTAATTGGTAACAAGTCCCATTACCTAAGCAGGTCACTTGCCAAATATGGTTAGTTTTCTGGGATTGAGAAGAAACGTTAGAGACACGTAATTCAATCTTTCCATTTTAGGTCTTGAGGATGTCCAATGATTTGATCCTAGCCAGGGCGGGGAAGACCATTGCTGATGATATGAAGAAGGGTAATTCAATGGCAACATCTGCTGTTTCTTCATTGAGGTGCCAACTTAGGGTTGGGTGCCAACTTCCCACTATAAATTCCCTTAAGAATTCACTTAATAAAAATATACTTTAGCAAAATACATCTCTAGAACTATTCATCTTCAAGGAAATTATTGCTGTGTGCTTTAATTGGAGACCCTTTAGGATAAAGAGTAAGGTTTGACGATCCAGAGAAGAGAAGCTGAGATGGGGATTGCTGCTGACTTTGTGTCACCAGAGAGAAGCCATAAACAAGGATCTGAGTGTAGATCAAGTTAGGTGGATAAAGGCACAAATTACTATTGAGGAAATCTTAAAACTTTAACAGCCGGAGACACATTTATATGACTTCAATTTTCTAAAAGTTGTTAGCCAGCATCACATTTATGTGACTTAATTATTCTGGCAGTTGTCAGCTGGCATCAAGTTTATGGGACTTCAATTTCTGGCGATTGTAAGCCTGAATCTTGTGGCTTCATTTGATTAACAGTTATCAGTTTGCATTTAGTTATTGTGTTTCTTGTTTTTATTGGTTATTTCAGAAAAGAAATTTTCACAATGTCGTTTATTAGATCTAATTTCATTATGCCTTGGGCTTTTTCTAAAATTACTTAAGCATTAAAAGACTTTATTCAAAGGGATTAAATTAATATCTTAAAGATATGTGAAAATGATGATGAGGTGTACGCTGATAATCTATTAGATATTAGTAATCAATTATCAGATATCAGTGTTGAAGAATCAGACAGCGGAAGTAAGACTGGAGTCAGAAGGACAGTAAATCTGCTTAGGACAGTAATAGATGATGATTCTTATGAAGAGTATAATTCAAACGAAGAAAAAAGTTGAATGGTCATGCCAGGGCAATGTTGTCAATATACAAAATTGTGTTGAAGAGTCAGGAGTACAGATATCACTTGGTAATTGCAATATATTCTCAGCTGCGGAACTTCTCCTCAGATTTGATTTATTGAACTTATTTTAACAGAAACTAATCACCATCATGAGCAACAGAAAAATGATTTTGAAATAAATAAAAATAAAAAGTGGACTGATGTAGATATCTATGAAATGAAATTTTTGGCTTTAATAATTTTAATAATATTAGTAAAAAAAGAAAAAGATGATTATTGGTCAACAAATCCACTAATATGGACTTCAAATTTTGAAAAAATGATGACCAGGAATGGATTTCACCAAATATGGCAATTCTGGATTTTAGTAATAATGAGGATTGTAGTAAGCGATTAGATAAAATTAAGCCAGTGGTAAGATAACTTCAAAACAAATTTCAAACAATTTATAAACTGATGAAGTAATTGTCTTTGGATAAAGCTATTATACCATGGAGTGGAAGGCCTTCCTTTTAAAACTATAATCCAGCTAAAATTATCAAATATGGCATATTAGTACGTATGGTCTGTGAGGCTTGTTCTGGATATATATGCTAATTTAAAATATATTGTGCTCAAGATATAAAATTGCAAGAGACACTAATTTCTATATTGTTACCATACCTCAATTTTTGACAAGAAATCTATATGGATATTATTACAACAGTGTAGTAGTTTCAGAAGAATTACTAAAAAATAAGACCTATGCTGCAGAACATTACAGAAAATAGAGGCGTACCACCATGTTTGAAAGAATAGATTTAAATAACACTAATATAGAGGTTAGAAGAAAAGGCATAATCCTAATCCATGCTTTCAAAACGAAAAAATATTATATAAGATTTCAACAATACATTCAGAAAATATGGTTGATATCATGCACCCTAAGACCAAAAAACTGCTGCAAAAAAGACTTGCATAGTAGAGTACAACAAGTACATGAATGGTGTAGACCGCGCAGACCAGTACTTATCTTATTATTCAATTTTAAAAAAAAAAAAATGGACGAAGAAAACTGTTTTGTATTTCATAACTGCAGCCTTATTTAATGCTCATCAAATTTATGTAAAAAGTTCTGGTGATATTATCCAATTTAAAAAAAATTTATTGGGTGTAGAAAACTCATGGCTACAAACTACAACTGAAACTGAGAAATACAATCAAGTATGATCAATAATTAAATAATTTCTATTTATAACACTAACCATTCTTTGAAATTAGGTCAATATGGCGAACACACTTCACGGAATACAAAATATGATCTGATTGATAGTTTGTGTGTGGAAATGCAAAAACATAAAATTAAGCGAATGATTGAAAAAGAAAATTAGAAAATCCCTGCAGAGCGTGCAGAGTATACTCCGCTACCAAGAAAAGAAGCTCAACAGCATTTATGTGCTCCTTCTGCAATGTTCCATTGCATAAAGGAAAATTGTTTGAAAACTATTATTGAAAGGGAAATATTAATATTACTAAAACCTTCTTGAGTAACAAAAATGTTATTTTATTATTGAATTAAGTAAGGATTTGAACTCTTTAAATAGTAATTATGTCTACCTCATTAATTACTTTTAATAAAGCTTGTAAAAAATGCCAGCGGCAGGCAGTAGTTTTCATCAATATATACCAGCGACAAGTGCAAAGATTTTCATCAAAGGTGCAGCTGTCAAAGTGTCATGTATTTTGAGGAGGAATACAGGCTAAGCGTTGGACCTAACACTTGTGATCTATTCAACTACAGATAATATTCTTCATACTATTATCAATAAAATATAAACTATCAGACAATGCAAAAGATTGCACAACATTGAGCCTGCGCAGTTATAATTTAGGGGTTATCAGTTGGGAACTCCAACAAAACCTTAAATTTTTAACAATTGGTGCTCACTACAGGGAGTAGTTGAGTAGGATATAATAAGACACAATGTCATACAAGGACGAATTAAGAAAACTCTGGACAGAGTTGGCAACCATCAATAAGAATGCCTTGAATTCTACAGATCATTGAGAATTTGCTGCCTTGGAGGAGAGAGTTACCAACATTAAGGAAGAAGTCAGAAAATGTCACTAGTTTTGACAATGAGTTACTTGGAAAAGTAACTTCATTGAAGAAAAAGGAAGAAGATTTAGTTTGATAAGTCTTATTCTTGTAAATGGAACGTGAAACAGATTGTGTTTGTTAGAGAGCATTCAGCGCAGATATAGATAAGCTGGTTTAGCAAGTCAAGGAGTTGAAGACTCACAAGTGTGAATGTGAGCCATATGTGATGACTAGTGCTGAAGAAAAAACTCCATAGACTCCAGTTGAAAAGACAACTACCTCAAGTGATATGCCGCTCACTTTCACAGCCATTTTGGAGATGACTCCTGAAATTTTCTCAAGTTAGTCAAGTAGCTGATCCAATAGTGGTGGATAGAGAAACTTTGGAGGATTTTAAAGCGACACTGAAATTACCTACTTTCCATTAGGATAATGCCACTGCATTTTTCTAACTATTAACATGACAATGTTTGATTATGCGTTTGTTAAAAGGCTTTGATGGTGATGAATTTCATGGTACCAATTTTCAGAACCTAGTGTTGCCCCATCTAGAGGTGGCAGTTGGTTGTAATCAGAGGCCAAGGCGGCCATTATGAAGGAATTTGGAAGTCCCATGCACATGTTGAAGCCCAAGCAAGAAATCAGGGGAATTCATTTTTAGAAGGATGAATCCTTAGCAAGTATCGCCAATTATTTCTACCGAAAATCGCAGATTTTAGTTGGAGCAAAAGTGATGGATGATTTTGGTGCATGGATCACACTGCAAGAGGCCCTTTGGCCTTATTGCATTTTGCATAAAATGACGTTTTCTGTGTTTACAATGGAGTTACCATCTCTCAGATAATGGGTCACATGAAACTATTTAGAGAAACCTTTGATGTTCCAAATAGAAGTTTCAAATCAAATCTAGTCTAAAATACAAATCCCACAAAGGAAACCGAGGGCGCTAAGGAGTTCAATAACTGAACCGTGCCAGAAAATAAGCCTGTATAGTTTAAGCAAATTAATAAGAAGGAATACTTTTAATGCAGAGGAAAAGGACACTTTGCTGTACATTGTAAGAAGTCTAAAGAACAGATTAACGTGGTCCAAATGAAAGAGTCTAAATTCACGCAGGAGTTGGGAAAAGGGCCTGCGGCCTAGATGGGGAACAGTCTAGAGCTGCGTAAAATCTAGTTTCTCCCAATATTATGCATGAAGAAATTGATATTAGTGACCTGTTCATTGATGATCTAGTGCAGGGTCAGCTATATCAAGTGGTTAATTTAGATGTGAACGTGGTAACAAGATTTGGAGCGAAGGGGATTGACCCCAAAATATTTAAGGAAGTTGCTTGGCTATATGCGCAACAACTGGCGGACAAGATTCAAGCTGCAGATTATACAGAAGAATTGGCTTAAGTCAAATTATTTAAAGCAAACCTGTCAATCCCCCTTAACACAATTAAGAGATTGTTTCCTGATCTATTGGTGCAAGTAATTCACACCCTCAATTCAGAAAATAATGCCGCTATACACTCAGTAAATGCAATTTTACAATAATATGAGTGTATGTATATAAAAATACTTGTTAATCGAGTACAGTTGAGGGCAATAGTTGACAGTGGATTGCCCGTCAACATTGTTTTGACCAAGCTGGTGAAGAGGATGAAGATCTCACCTGATTTAAAACACAGAAAAAATATGGGACAGATGGGCTGAATACCACCATCTCATGTGAAGCGTATAGTGATCTACCACTTCAATTTGGATCCTTAGTGG
>JAKSZP010008420.1:0-61819 GCA_022478985.1 Massospora cicadina
TCAGAGTTATGACAGATATAAAAGCTTAAAATTTTTGAGCCTTTTTTTCAGTAAATCTAGAATGGTAGTACCATAGCAAAGCACAGTTAATAATGGTATATCTATATATGTAAAGATTATTTATATAGAAATTTATGTATGTATGGGACACAATATCTCCTTGACATATAAAATAAAAATAGCTAATCTTGGCATAAATAATTTGTATTTTTGAAACCATTATAAACTGGGTTTACTTTTATATCATATATATAATTCTAGGAGTTTAGGTTTGTAGCTATCTCAGAAATTATCAAACAAATTTTGATGAAAATTTGATACTCAAAACATGTGCAGGAATCTTTTTGCACTTTATCAGTTAGTAATAGGTCTAAATCAATTAGATTTTTACCAAAATACTTTTTGTGGTAATAATATGGCCAACTCTCTTTTAAGCTCATGTTCCAAAAAATAGTGAAAAACTATAAATATAATAATCTTTGTTAACCAAATTTTTTAGTAAAACTTAGATATTTTAATTACACCTGATTCTACCTTCCCCAAATAGGATCAAGGTATCAATTAATTTTTTTACTATATGATGTTATCTACTAACTATTTATCTAATAAATAATTTACAATTTATACTTCTATAAAATAAATCCCTAAGTGAATATACATTTGTCTATAGTAATATATAAATCTATTGAACTGATTTTAATTTAACTTTACATGAACATAGCAGTGTGATTGTGCGCTAATGAACCACTATCTATAAGTTATAAAGAAACTTGAATGGATTCTTCATAGAAGAAATTTGACCAACTTTAAATTAATAGACAGATTCTCCATTTGTTTATATATATATTTACTCTTCATTATATCAGAGAGTCAGAATTATGAAAATACTAAATAATTCTGTATTTGATATTTTATAAATTAGTGTAGATAATCTAATGGGATTTAAGGAAATTCACTAGTATAATTGACCACTTATAGCATGTTACATGGAAAAATTCACTATATTTGGTAGTGATAGGTTATAATAAACAAAGTTGTTGTTAAAATTTAATTATTAAATATGTAGATAAGTATATGATCACTTCATTTTTGATTATATGATGAGCATCAGTAAAATAGTATTTATGCCTATTATTGCTAATGCTATATGGTTGGTAAGTAAATTTAAATATCTATAAGGATATATATCACATACGAGTAAAATTTCATCTAATATTGTTATATACTTAAAACCATTTATAACTATCATTTTTTTAATATTGATCAAACATGTTTTAATTAAACTATTGCTTTATACTTTTTTATATAATAGGATATAATTAAAAAATATATTTTTAATAAAGGTATAGAATTGGCTTTTTACCAATATGATAGTTTCATCAAAAGTCATATACAAATATTCACGTGCAAAGCAGCAGATCCTGTTTAGATAATATAAAAAAGTACTGGTTATAAGTGAGGGTCAAACGCTGATAGATTGCCACATTGCCTTAATATTCCATGTAGGAAAATAAGACCTTACCTGAGGACCTTAAGGCTTAATTGATCAGAAACTGGCAGCATTGGATGCTCAAACAACAGTTCAAATTTTGTTCCAGAGTTCTGACTAATTTGGAATCATAGGAAATCAAGTCAGAATAAAAATGAGTTAAAATTCATTGATTTTTTACACTAAAAGTTGTCTAATGCCATGATAATTCAGACAGCATTCAAAGCGGTTCATGAAGGGAACAGAGAAATTTTTGAAGAATAAGAAACCATTAGGCAGACGCTATACCTGCAAGGTTCACAGCTTTGACCAGACACCATCCCTACAAATAACCCCAAAATCGTTATGTAATTTACCTTCATATTCTAAATATTAATATAAAACCAAATTAATCCAAAATAAACTCCAATAAAACATTAATAAAATTATTTCTTTTTACAATTAAAACTGCCAATAATTAATTATACCTTAGATATGGGCAAGGCCATCACAGCCTTGTTTGCCATCTCAAGTGGACAAACCTTGCTGCTTTGTTGTCAGTATCACTGTCAATATTCTCCCTTTATTGGGGGAAGCCCTGACTAGGGGTTGCAACTTGCCTATGGGCGAATGCCATATTGGGCTCCTCATTAACTTGGGTTGATCCCAAACCAAAGTTTTGGGGATTGGCCCCAATAATATTAATATTAAATAGTTAACCAACACCGGCAACTAATGCTGAGGATGTCAAAACTCAATCAGATTGCAGAGACTTACCATCTGACGCTGACCCAATAATTTAACCCTTTGGGATCACCAGCAACTAATCCCAAGGATGAACCCAATCTCCTTTTGTAATATTAAGTATTTTATTTTTATCTTTATAATCAATTGACTCTAAAACCCCCCTACCCCAAATCCTTTCCTTCCCAATCCCAATTCTAGTCTCAAGGTCATATACCTGGTGGCTTATTTAAATAAACCTACCATTTCTCGCCTATCTTTTTCCTATTTTAGCTTATTAAGGCCTTGATGGCCTATCAACTCGGCGGGGGCTTTGGGGACCTAATGTAATATGGTCCAGGTGGGAGTTGCTTCTCCATGTCCTGACAATTACGCTAACATCCTTTAAAGCCTCCTCTACAAAAATACCAGCAGCCAACGGACAAAAAAACTCTTCTTTAGAGCATTGTCAATATCCTTAACTGGTACAAAGGCCCTGATTCCTAACTGTTTTTTGGCCATGTGGAGATAACCCATCCATCACATAAGACTTATTCATAAAACTTACTTTACTTGGCCCTGGATATGATGGCTGAATCATGTAGAAAGGCTTTGCCTGCTTAGTATGTTCATACCACCACTCTAATTATGGTTGTCATCTTCTTATTTTTTTAAATGAAGTTATGAGGCTTCTCCCACCCTTAAGCAGATGTCAATCCACGCACTCACACCTGACTCTACGTCTGATTACCTATAAGCCCTTTTTTTATTAGGAATTGAGCTTGGTGCATAAAAATTTTACCTGCATAAACTTTAAGCCTGGTTGACTGAAGCTCTCAGTGGCACATCTGCAGAATTACTTAAAGATTGCTTTTGTGATGGCCGCTTTGTCACCAAACCTTTACATCTGGTTCACAAAACTCCTGGAATCTCAGACAGCTCTCCTGGCTTTGTTAGATGAATGGCTGAACTCATGGAATTAGTGGCCATGCCCAATGACTCACAATATTGCGCTTGGTCCTCCCTCATGCCACTACCCTGTGGTTGCATGTCTGTCATTGAATAAATCCACGCTCTCTGAGCGCTTACCAAGGGTGCCAAGGTCAACTCTTTCCAACTTTCCATGATGCTCTGCATGAATAGATGTCTTGACATTATATATGCAATGGCAGCCATACACTTAGATTTAAACTTTGAGAAAATTGCATCAGCCATAAAATTGGAAGACCAACTGCCCTACACAGACAAAACATACCTACCTACCTCGCAAGGGAGACTCAGTGACCACAGCGCTTAGTCAGGATCCACCGCTTTCTAATCCACCCAATTATTATCTGTTGCTATATGTCCACCCATTCTGACCTCACTCCAACAACTACTGCCATGAGTCCAATATTAACATCGCTGGGAAGCAAAGACCCCCACCTACTTCTTCTCTGAACCATTGAACATGTTTTTCCATAATTAAAGATCGTGTTTTTCCTTACTTGTTGTTGTAATTTTGGGCGGTACTGTTGTTATCTGCTATAAAGGTCGCACAGGTCAAATCCACTGAGCAACGGATAGACAATATGGGGATCTTTGATCCTCTGAATAGACTGAGAATATAAGAAACTAGGAGCATTTGCCCCAACAACACTTTTATTATTTTTATATATAAAGCGACTCTTTGCTGTTCCACTCTTTCTCTACTACTAACCAACCTCTTATTTCAATCACCCATCTCACTTATATATCAGCGACTTCAGATAATATCATTCTCATAGCTTAGGCTATTCTATTCCGTCAATTTCATTGGTTTTGGCTGTTGTTTACTCTCTATTGCCACAATTCAAGGTGATCTAGTTTATATCCATCAAATGTTGACATCACCTTATCACCTTATTCGGAGGCATTCCAATAACAACCCATTATAACCCAATATCGTCTCATCTCAAGGCGCTCAAATACTCATAAATATTATCCTAGTTGGAGGATTCTCACCATTCTATTATAACTCTAAAGGGATTAATGTCCAGTCATATCAGTATTTTGAAATTATTCCCCCCTTTGACTGGAAGATAAGTCTCCTATTGCTTATATGCTTGGAGAAACTTTGCGTGCACACAATTAATGATTTGACCACTTGCTGGGTCTTTGATGGTATATGCTTTGACACTAATTTTCTTGATTATTTTTAACGGACCAAACTAGATGTTGGCCAGCTTGTGTTTCCACCCAAACTCATACTGGTCATGGAACAAAACTATATCACCTTCTTGGAATTGGGTAAACCACTATGTCATACCTGATTGGTAGCCCGATTTCTAATCTTCTTAGCCTAGCTAAATGAGTATGCTTCTGTTTGCCACTTGATCAATGTGTCAGCTAAATTTGTAAAGTAATGGTGGGGATCCATTCTGCCAGTATCTTTATACATTAATAAAGCAATTCTGGAAGAGCGTGATGTCATCTGTATAACAGTTGAAAGGAGCTCTTCCCCATAGCGTAATGGTAGCTTATATTGTAAGCAAAGACAGCAGTAGACAGGAGGGGATTACAACCAGAGGGTCTATCGGTTATCAGCTTCCTAAGGATGTTCACCAGCGTCCCATTAACCAATTCTACCAATCTGTTGGACTCAGGGTGATATGGAGTCATCAGAATCCCGTGGATGCCCATGAGCTCATTCAATCTGAGGGAGGATATGCGAGGTGAGGTTGGTTCCATTATTGGTAAGAATGAACTGAGGGCAACCATGTTGCAGAATAATACATTCCATTATGAACTTGGCCACTGTGACCGCCCCCAGATCCCATATCAGCCATGCTTCAACCCGCCTGGTCAAGTAGTTGATAGCCACCAGAATAAACTTACACCAGTTGGCTCCCATTGGCAGAGGCCCAACGACATCCAGGGAAACCGTGTGCCAAGCAAAATGTGGTTTCACTAACTGATACAAGGTCTTCTGGATGAATGGCTTTTCCACTTGACACTGGTGTCAACATATAATGGTTTTAAACACGTCAAAGCTCATGCTTTCCCAATAATACTATTAGTGCAACAACTCCATTGTCTTGCGCACACCACCATGTCTAACTGCCTTATGGGCGCTCATAATAATCCCAAGCTATGCTGAGGGTCACAAAAAATTCACCATATAATTGCTGATCCGCTTATATAGTTCCCCCTTCCATAGGAAAATATTTTCTCACATCCCATTTAATGCTTTGATCATTTGGGGTGGTTCATCATTGTATTTTCCACTGAGAATCTTCTCATACATCACATTGCTGAGATCTGCAATTACAGCAATGGTCGGCAATTGAGATAAACAGTTGGAGTTCAGATGCTTAACTCCTGGGCAGTGAAGGATCTCAAAGCCATAAGCCTGCAGCTCAAGAGCCCATCAAGCTAAACGCTCTTCAGGTTCTTTGAGGTTCTGCAAACAATGTAACAACGTGTGATCCATCAAAACTTTAAACTTTACACCATGAAAGTAGACTATAAATTGCTTATATGCATAGATCACTGCTAAGCACTCCCAATTGGTCATGGTACAATTACGCTCAAAGCAATTCAGACTTTGACTTCAGTATGCAACGTTATGCTCCTCTCCCTCTTCATCTTTCTGAGAAAGACCCGCCTTAACAGCAGAAAGGGATGCATCCATCTGAACAATAAACTCCCTATTGAAGTTTGGATAGCGTAGCACTGGTGCACCGATCAGTGCCATCTGAAGTGTATCAAAGGCGTATTGACGTACCATCCATTAAAATGAAGAATCCTTCTTTAACAACTCAAACATTAGACCTTAATACAGCTGAAGTTGGGGATGAAGTATCAGTAGTAACCAACTATTCCCAAAAATACCTGTATGTCACGTTTACTATTAGGTGTAGTCATTTTCTGGATAGCCTCCACCTTGACCAGATGTGGCTTCAGCCTCTTGGAGTCTACCACGAACCCCAGGTATTCCAACAGATCTTTGAAGAAGTTACATTTTTTTGGCTTAATTTTGTGTTCACCCCAGCGATCTGGCAGATATACTGCTTCTAGATGGTCAAGGTGCTCAGAAAAGGTTTTAGAGAAAATATTGATATCATCAAGGTATACAAGGACACATGACAGCTTCAGGTCGCCGAAAATAGTGTCCATGGCTCGTTGGAACGTAGCTGTTTAGTTACACAGCCCTTGGGGAATATGGGTTGGTTGGAAAAGGCCTTTGGATGTGATTTGGCACATTTCTCCTGTTCTGCTTGAACAGATCGATTTGACAGTAACCCAATATCAAGTCCATCGCTGGGAAGTAACAAGGTCCCCCTAACTGATCCAAAGCATCATCAATCTGCGGTAAGGGATATGAGTCCTTTTTTGTAATACTATTGAGCTCCCAGTAATCTATTACCATGGGTTGGTGCAATCCTTCTTTTTTACAATCAGAACAGGTGAAGCCCATGGACACTTGTACAGTTCAAGCATCCCTTGCTCCAGCAACATATTATTTCTTCAGTGATAACATCCCCCGCTGCCCTTAATCAATGGTTAACCAAAACCTAATGGGGGTTGATCACCTGTGTATAATCGATGGACCACCCCCCAAGCAAACCCTAAACCATAATCATTGATAGAAAAAATCGCCTTATACTTATGGTATAAAGCTATCACTTGGTCTTTTTTGTTTTTCCAATATCCATATTAAGTTTCCCACAGTACCAATGTCATTACGCTGGGCGTAGACTTAATGGTTAGACCAAATTCATCTAACTAACCGAACTCATAAACCTGAAGGACTTCCTTGATTGTGTTCAAGTGTAAATACACTACTATTTGGTGTTGGTGGATTTGCATTAGTTCACTATGGAGATTTGCTAACAAAAACTTGATCTCTCCATGTCCTGAGAGTATAATCCCTGGAGACACATGAGGCTAAAGCTGCGTTTGCTGATAGGGCCCAATGACCTCCCCATAAAGCCTGACAGGCACGTTCACCTCTAACTCAGTGTTCACTAGGACTTGGTGTCTGGAATGAATAGATATAGGCCCTGCAGCTCGGGGAGGTAGCCCTTGGTATTCATATATATGCTGGGGAAGGGGCCAAATCTTTCTTTTTAGTGGATTATAGAAAACTGGAATCACCCCATCACTATATGCAAGTTGATATGGCCCATGTGCATTTGATCCTTTGGCACTCTGCTAGAGGTAAAGTAAATTGGAATCTGCTGTCCCAAAAATGTGAAGGTCTCCTCCATCATATCAACAACAGCTCCAAAATGTCGCAGGAAAGCAGTTTCAATTAGCAAGTCATAATTTTTGTTTGGTAGCACAATTAATGGAGCTACAATGACAATGGATCAAAACTGCAAAGGTAGTGCACTGTACGCTCCCTCAGAGAAAATGCTTTCCACTCCCGCTGTCTCATACACCATTTAGTGGTCCACATCAGGTTTTAACATAAACTTCGCCATCAACTTGGTGAAAAATATGTTGACTGGAGCACCTGTAATTATTATAGTGCAAACTCTATATTTCGCTATAAAAGTATCACAGTATGTACACTTGGGATAAGAAGAATATTGACTGTTTAATATTTGGACATTTATGGGATCTCTTTTTTTAGGAAAACTCATTATCCCCTCACTGACTTTGGGGTTTTCTTTAACAATGGCATCTACCAGAAGGGCAATGTTTACTACTTTCAGAGTTGGTGCATCTGCGGCGGAATCCAGCTTGCCCAAGGAAGCTTGATCAAGCATTTGTCATGTGTATGGCTTCAGTTGCTCCTGAAGGTCCTTCATCTGCCATGGCCTTGGCTTGAGCTCGTGTCAATACATTCACTCCTCCAACTGGTTGCTGGTATAAAATTCAGTCATCATATTGAGGGACTTTTGCAGGATATACTACTATTGATTCGGGGACGTTTGTGGTTGGGATCATGGAGGTAGAGAGTCCCGTCTCTACTCTGCGCTATTTTTTCCCTAGTAGTATTGATCTTGTTGCACGTAGTGCACACAACAGTTAGGGCAGCTTCATGCCAAGTGGCCATGGTGACCGCATTCATAGCAACTTACCCCATAAAAGTTGTGTCCTTGATTTTCATAAGAGGGTACATGTCAGAAAGTTTTGGGACATTTGGCGTAACCAGGGACAGGTCAGTAAGACAATTTCTGGCATTTGGCAAACTAGGTCTGGGTCAGTAGTTAGGTTGCTGAAGCTTTTTGTAAACAGCCCTGCGGTGGCAGTCAAACTGTTAAAAATTTGGTTGAGGACGAGGCGCGGAATTATAGTAAGGCTGGGGGTTGTTAGGCGGAACATAGGCCAGACGAGCATATTCCTCCAAATAAGAGGGTACAGCGGAGGCGGTATCTTTCCATTCCTTTTTGGTGGCAGAAAGTTAGGGGATATGCGGCACAAGAACTGTACAATTTTGAGCAGGGGAACGTTGTCATCCAGAATTGGTGAAATGACTTTGTGAAGCTCACAATATGGCTTCACCACATAGGTCATTGCAATGCACACGTCAGCTTCCACTAAGTATCCTGCCTCAATCAGCATTTGAGCTTCCGTAATAAATCAATCAGTGAACTCCATGAGGGTCTTGTTTCAGCGGAATCCAATTGTCAAGGATTCCGCCTTTTGCTGCGACATCTTTGAGGAGCCCCCTAACAGTCAAAGCATGGTATCTTTTACATCCTAGTAGGCAACGAAGCTGCTTGGGAGGTAGCATGTGGCTTGATCAGCACTCCAAACATCTAAAGCAAGAATCAATAGTTTTGCTTTCTGTTTATCAGATGCGCCTTCTGCTACAAATTCAAATCATTTGAAGAAGCCATGGATATTCCCATTTTGATCAAACAGAGGCAGTTTCTTGATATTGACATCCTCATCCCGTTCATAGATGCAACTTTTTAAAGCATATTGAGGAATAGGTAAAGATCCAAAAGCAGTTTCTCAATGAGAAGCTGGTCCAGTGGAAGTTGGGATGTCAGCTGCTTTGGAGGTAGCGTGGCCTTCTGCCATGGGTAGCACTGCCATTACTTGAGGGAATTGGCGCTCTGACTCATACTAATATCCAGAGCTACCATCCTGGGTGTAGTAGCTCTGACCAGAGTCATATTCCTCGTCATATTGTACCCCCATGTCATAATTCCTCTTCCCAATGAGAGGACTGGGAGGTACTGTTCAATTTTTGCTCCGTGCTATGCAGTCATTTGGTGGTGTTTTCCAAGCGATTTGCAAGTTCATTGTTTTGTTGTCCTAGAATTTGCATTTGACTAGATGTGCTATCATGCTGGTGCATAATAGCATTACATTCTTAGATAAGTTCATCCGGTTTCTTGAGCACTGCATCTAAAATGATTTTGAGTTCTTCATATTTGGCTGGTGCAGTGATTCATGAAGATTCCCCAGCAACGCAGGCTTTATGAGACATAGCCAGCGATTGGAAATTTTTGAGTTTTTTAGTGCTTGATCAATGGGCCCCAAGTAGTGAGCACAACTGTTATAATTTTGGGCGGTACCGTTGGGATCTGCCATAAGGGTTGCACAGGTTGAACTTACTGAGCAACGAACAAATATCAGGTCCATCAGTCCTCTAAACAGACTGAAAATATAAAAAAATAAGAGCAATTGCCCTGACAACACTTTTATTATATATATATATATATAAAGCAACTATTCGCTGTTCCGCTCTTTTTCTACTACTAACTAAGTTCTTCTTTTAATCGCCCATCTCACTTAAATATCAGCGACTTCAGACAATACCATGCTAATAGCTTAGGCTATCCTATTCCTCCAATTCTCATTGGTTTCAGCTGTTATTCTTCACTCTCTATTGCTTTAATTAGAGGTGCTCTAATTATATTTGTCAAATGTCAACATTGCCTTATTGCCTTATTTGGAGGTGATCCATTAACAACCCATTATATCTTAATATTGCCTTATATCAAGGTGCGCAAATACTCATAAATATTATCCTAGTTGCCGATTATCACCATTTCATTGCAGCTCTTCAGGGCTTATTGTCCAGTCATATTGGAATCTTGACACTTGTTAAAGCCCTTAATGCTAAGTTACCAGTTGAATAGAAATAATGGTCTTAAGAGAAAATTTGGGCCTTGGTATAAATGTAGGTGGAGTACAACTACATATATGTATGGTTAGCAAAAAACTGAAATAGAAATACATAAGAAGAGGAGCATCACCTCACGAATAT
Source organism: Massospora cicadina (assembly GCA_022478985.1). Taxonomy (NCBI): domain Eukaryota; kingdom Fungi; phylum Entomophthoromycota; class Entomophthoromycetes; order Entomophthorales; family Entomophthoraceae; genus Massospora; species Massospora cicadina. The sequence continues at coordinate 10,386 of JAKSZP010008420.1, forward strand.
CACCTAGTCATTTAAACGTTGGGAGATCCAATCCTACTATCAACTGCATCAGAGTCCCACTGGTTCTGAAAATTTTTCAGCATGATAAGGAACCACATCATTATGGCATTCTGTGGTAGCATCAGTACTCAATTAAACTAATAAAGATGCTCTAGGTCATGCTGCATCCCAATATGATCCTGTGGTTATATTGGATTTCATCTCTACTAATAAGGGCTAGTCTGACATATGGACTCTGAACTTGCAGATATTATGTTAGAAATTCTAAGGGAGTTCAGGATCTTTGAATGCCTATTATGGCATAATCACTCCACCATCAACTGTCCAAAAGGGTCTTAATCTTTCTTATATAATTCAAACCCAACAATAAATTTCTGCTGGGGTGCCATGTGTACCCACTGAGCCCTTAAGCCAATGAAGCGTCTATTATGTAAAGAATATGAAGGAAAGGGGAATGTTTGTGCATTCAAGTCCCCAGTAGTATTTCATATTATGTTGGTTTCTATAGAAAGTGAGAAACTCAAACCATGTTTGAGATACCAGAAGTTATTGCAGATAGCCGAGCCAGCTTCATATTCCATTTCAATTCTGGAAAATATATTACACGTGATTGCTAGAGGCCAAGTGCTTAAAGCTAGACCTCATCAACGCCTTCAAATAGGTGTTAGTAGCGCCTGAACACCAACATTACACAGCATAAAGTGACATTTAGAAAGTTGGGACCATTTAGTACTAAAAAATGTGCCATTTAGAAGTGCTCAAGTACATGGCCATGCCTTTTCAGGTTAAAAACTCCAGAAGTTTTCAGCATATAATTGATCACGCATTATAGGAACTCCTTGGGAAGTGCTAATTTACATATAAGGATGTCAACCTCAGGTTGTTCAAGTCCAAGGAGGAACATCAGGCGAAATTACTTATGTTCTAAAAGCAACTACCAAGAAAACCTCTAATTAGCCATTAAAAATGAGATTTTTCAAGGGATTGGTATCTTTTCTGGGTAAGTTGAGACTTAGGGATGATACTGCCATCTTCCTGGACAAGCTGAAAAAAATTGTGGAGAAATGTTATACCCTTAAGAATAGAAAAGGATTAGAAGCTTCTTTGATGCAGTTAACTTCCTACACAATTCACTTTTCTTGAAGTTGGCTGTGCCCCTAACCATACTTGAAGATCATTTTAGTTCAGAGTTGAGGAGATAGTGAAGCGTTCTTTTCAAGCCATCAGGAGGCTCCTCCTCACTGCACCAGTGCTGGAGCATCCAGACAATAATAAGCCTTATATATTGTATATTGATGCTTAAAAAATTTGCAATTAAGGTGGTCCTCCTGAAGACAGGAGAATATGGATCAGATCAATGCGGGATATAACAATAGGAAGGTGATCCCTTTTGAAACGGACTATCAGTTTACAACAAATAGGTCTTACCCATTATATCCACCTTGGAGTAATGGTAACGCCACCTCCTCTATTCTAGTTATCTTTTTGTTTTAGAACATACCACAAGGTGTAGGAATTCTACAAGATCCCAAAGCGGGAAAACCAAATACAGGCAAATGGCATCTTGAGCTAGTTAGTAAAATTTAAGATTAATTAAAAGCCAAAGGAGTACAACGTGAGCCTGATATAGTAAGATGAAACTAAAGAACACATTCGACAACTGGCTGAACAGTGGAATGAAAAGTTTAAAATTACTAAGCAGGAGTAAGACCTCAGACACAAAGATGTAACTGATCTTTTTAAAGAGGATCTTGATGCTTAAAACACCATCACAATGCTCCCTCAAACATGTTTGCAGCTATCAAAAAGAGCAATGAATACCTTAAGGTCAAGATATGAAGAGCCAATAACATTATAGCTATAGAAAAGAATTGTCTATAAATTTAGTGAAAAGAGAGAACATCAAGTTTGTGAACTACCAGAAAGAGAAAAGATTCATCATCCACAAAGTTTGGCTATGGGTTCTGACTCACAAGCTACAGGAGGAGATAATTAAATCCTGTCATGACCACCCTTTGGTGGGCCATCTTGAGATATAGATTCTGTAAGACCTGCTGTTAATATAATTAACATGGTTAGAAAATTAAGAGAACTGTAAGACCTGCTGTTAAGAGAAACATGGCCAGGAATTAAGTGTACTTTAGAAGGCATATAATATGATGCCTCACCTGCGCCTGGTCAAAACACTCTATGAGTAAAACAGTTATGAAACTCAAGCTTTTACAGATCACCTAGATAACTTAATCCCCAGGCGTGGATTTCACCATCAGCCCCTAGAAATCTAAAGAATATGTCACCATCTTGGTTGTGGTGGACATATTTATCAAGTACGCAGAGCTCTTCCTCTGCATAACCAAGGTTATGCAAAGAAGATGGCAGAGATTCTCATCAAGTAGGAATTCTCTAGATATGAGCTCCTAAGGGTTTATTTCCAGCCTAGAGCCCTAAGTTCATCTCCCGCTTCTTAGGAACACCTCCTCTAAAATCTAAAAATCGAACCCTTGTCATTTGTTAGAATTTTATTCCCAATCAAATTGGAAAACTAAAAGAGGAATCAAATTTTGGACCATTACCTCTTGTGCTACCTCGCCGCCCAACAATAACACTGGTCTTACCGTTGAAACTCTCCCAATTTACATATGATATATTCACCCACTCATCCATGGATACTCATTTTTTAAGCCAATCATGGTTTCCACCAAAGATGATAGAGGACCACCCCTAAGGTCTGAACCCCAAAACCAAAGAACTGGTGATAGAGATAAAGGAGTACTTTAAAACATTTAGAACCAACCTAGACAAGGCGGTAAACACCCAAAAATAGAAAACATATGCCCACCGTTTTTTAAGCCCCATGTATCAGAACGGAGACCTTGTCATGGTTAATGCCAAAATTACTTAACACTTACCCATTACAGAAAGCTTGTAGAAATTGACCTAGGTCCTTACAGAGTCCTACATCAAGTAATGAGGTGGATTACAAGTTAGAGCTCTCAGAAGGTTCACAGACACACCCAGTGCTACATGTAGCACAAATCATAAAATTCCAGGGTCTTATTAAAGAGAAGCCAGAAAAAGCCCAAACAACTATCTTAGGGAGGTGGAATATGAATCAAAAGAATTTTTGGACACCAAGAAGTCTTGAGTAATAACCATCTAGTACTAAAAAAAGTCTTGAGTAATAGACAGTATTTAGTCAAAAAGGCTCAATTAATTATTTAAGTAATCCTCCTGGCAGACTTTTAACAGCTGCGTTGATTGCCTCTAGAGGGTAAAGGAGTTATGGCATGGAGGGGGCTATCCACTCAGAGGGTGGTGTGATAATTAAAGTTCTGCTAGACCGCCACATTGCCTTTATATTCACATATAAGGATCTTAAGACCTTACCTGAGGATCCAGAGGGCTTCAAAAATTAGAAACTGGGAGTTTTAGTTGCTTAAACAGCTATTTAAAATGTTATGAAATTCAGACTAATGTAGCATTCATCTGGAATTGATTAAGAATGGAATTGGTCAAAATCAATAACTTTAATACAAAAAAATTAATTGTCACCTTAAGAATTAACTCACTGTATGAAAAGGGCTCCAACAGAAGCCAGAAAATATCTATAAGCCCAATAATCCAACGTTCAGACACCCATAGCCCACAAGGAAAAAAACAAAGCCATCATCCCTATAAATATTCTAATGAGCATTAAATAATTTAACTTCATTTATAAATCTTAGTATAGCCAAAATAAATTTAAAATAAACTCAAAGCATTTTTCTGAATACAAATAGGACATTTAATACAATTACTATTGGCAACAATGCAATATATGTCAGATCTGGACAAGGTCATTGCGCAAATGTTTGATCTCTTTATAAACAGACCCTGATAGGTTTTGTCAGTATTACGCTCATCATCTTTAATTGCCTCCACTTAAAATGTACCAGCAGCAGATGAATTAAGGATCTATTCTCCAGAGCACTATCACTACTATGGATATTACATAGGAACTGCTTCCTAGCTGATAAATGCCCATATGGAGAGAACCCATTTATCACAATATAAAATTTGTAGATAGTATATCAATTATGAAAAAATTATTAATTTATAATATACAAGGTCATATATCTATGATTTAAAATAAAATTATTTAAGTAATAGAAATTATAATTTTGTAAAATCCAAATCCTTTTATGATTTAACACTTTTGTCAAATAAGATAAATCTACATGAGAAACATAATTAATTTTCATTATATAATATAAAATTTACACAGAACTTTTAGTTTAATTACAATGGTTTTTTAATGAAGATCTTTTAGCATTTCTTAGCATTGTCAAAAAAGAATACTAGTTATTTTTTCATAATACATGCATTGTTATTCATAAAAAATTTAATGATCAAATGATCAACAGATATCCTTTTTTAAATATAATAAAAAAAGGCGTATATTGTAAAAAAACCACTGGTGCCTTAATGTATAGTTAAGTACATATATAATTCAAAAATATCTTTTATAGTAATAGAAAAGCATCATACAAAGTAAGCAAAATGTAAATTTCTCAAGCATTTTTAAAAAATTTTATAATATAGAACTGACAATAGAGCAGTAAAACTCAAATTTTAGAATTATGGAAGCTTTTTTGTACTTCTCATGTTTGTTGGACATTTCTATTTTTGCAAATTTCTAACAATAATATAATGATTATTTATTTATATTGCATTTTAAAGTATATGTTTCTATAAGTCATCAGATAAAAGTTTTTAAATTAACTTTATCAGCTAAGTGCAACAAAACTTTAAATCTTGAGTTAATAACAACTTTACAAAGTCCTTGTAGTAAACTTTATAACAAAAATTTTCTCAACGAGGATATGGATAATTAAGCAAGCTCTAAGAGAGATGGGAATTAATTAAAACTACTATGATTCATAAAATTATATTTAGAAAGCAATATGATATTCACAGGAGTTTTAGTATAAAAAGGTAGATTTGAGTCTCTCTTTCCGCTAGTTCACCTTTTTGATAGCATATTAATGTAAAATATCAGATCTAACAAAAAACATTAAAATCTGTTATCAAAATGGTGATAAATCTTTAAAAAGATCCTGATGATTAGGACAAACAAAGAGTAAAACCCAAAAACCACATAAACCACATAAACCACATAATTTTCCTCAGTGCTTACCAGAATCACCTAATACAAAGTGCTAAATGAAAAAAGGCATATACTCTCAGATGGTTGCTACTGAATGCAGTTTTAGATCCCCCAACCAAATCTAAAATCTTCATTCGCCTAGCCTCAGTTTTTGGGCTTTGTTTTATTAAAGCTCGTTCTAGTGACCTTTGTTGCCTATGAGACCTGGAAAATAAGATCTTTAGAGCAAATCTGAGTGCTAACAATATAAGTCTGACTGCTTAACAATTTTTTATAATATTACTCTGCAAGTTATTGGCTTAGAAGCAATATCAAAATATAATCTACCTAAGAGATATGAAATAAGATGAAGAAACATTAATAATAAGCTTAATCTGTTTAATTCAAATTAGTTTAAGTTGATGTGGATTTTGTATTATCAAAGAATACTATTGACTCTCATAGTCATAAATTAAAATAGTACCAGGAGGCAGCCCTACTTGTGTTTTAGAAACTAGTATAGCTCAGAAGAATATTTGCAATTTCCTTTGTGAGTGGCAATCTAATGTCATTTTCTAGGTTCAGATCTCAAACTCTGACAAAGCCTCCCAAAAAAGATTTATCTCAGAGATACCATTTTCTTTTGAATCTGGCATGAACAAAATTAATTACAGTTTTATGCTATACAATGCAATAGAGATTTCAGCTCCTTTTAAAATAATATATTATGGGCTAAATCAGGTAGTATACAAAGATTTAATCAGCCTTAGGACAAGGGTGATAAAATAAAATCAGGTCTTTATCTGATACTTGTGTAGCTTAGTTAAGATGGAATTTATTTTTGTTGTATTTTTAATTAATAGTCTTAGAATAAAAGGTGTTAACTAACCCTTAAAGTTGGAGTATCTCTTCATTCAAATTTTAAATAGTTAGGTTAACAATAGTAACAGTAGTAGGGGTGGCTATATGGTATAAAATAGTTGTTAAAGCAAGTTTGTATCCATAAAAAACAGGAGTTGACATATCAATAATCATATGATAGTTAACCATTAATACATTATTGCCAATGTATTCTAGATGATCCAGTGATAGGGTTTATAAGTGGCAAACATACAAAGGATAGAGACCAATGTCACATTAGCTTATCACCAGCCCCATTGATAGAGAGGTAGTATGGAATAAAATTAAGTGATACAAAACATAACGATCAAACTTTTTACTGTAGAAGAATTGAAGCTCAAACCAATATCTGATAGATACTTTTGGACAGCCTTGTTATGTTATTTTTTTTAGTACTCTATGGTACCAATCAGCCTTGTTATGTTATAATGATTCAAAAAAGAGGAAGCTAGCAGTTGATTTTAGTGAGGCTGAAAAGACTGAAGTAGCTTATATCTATTTGGTAAAATGATTGACAGATAAAAATAAGTTTATCCATGAGCAACTATCAGAAGATGCCCATTATTTCAATACTGAATACTTGGAATAGAGCATGTATTGCCTTTCAGGATTTAGACCAAACTAAAAGTTCAATCACCTCTATTGGAGGGATTTAAGCTTAATTCAAAGTAACAATCACTTCTGATTTATAGGCCTAAATCTGATCCAAAGGATCAACTACATTCACAGTTGAAACCAAACCCAATCTAAAAGATTAAATACCTCTATTTTGAAATGATTATATGATGCCATCAAAATTGAGGAGAACAAAGTAGATATAGATCTTGTATCATAAGTTCCTGATAATACCCCCAAAGTACTTCCCATTTATCGCCCATAAATATTGTTATTTTAAATATAGTGGGATTACAGTTTTTTTGTATGTTTTTTGGTTGTAGCTAGTATATAGCATAAATAGGTATTATCAATTAAGGAATTTTTTCCTTTAATTGTATATTTTTCATTTATATCAAAATCCTAATTAACAGGTCTAAAGTAGTCCTGACAATTTATTGGACAGCTGGATTACACCCCATCATCTCAAAAATAATTTCAGTGCTCCCTAGCAGGTCTCTCTAAGCCTCAGTGAACCTTGAAAACTGTAATGAATAATAGTGACTTGGCATTTAATGCCCCTTCCTATTGTGAAACCCTCCACCTCAGTGAGCGGGTGGTTAACAAACATGTAAAAAACCTGTTGCATCCCATATTTACAATTGCCAACATCTATGCAGGCAGACTTCACCATACATTATAATAAACTAGATTTCATTATTCAAGGGTGGAACAGAAATACTCACTCTGAAATAGGACTTAATTGAGCTTCAAAAGACAACTTTTGTATATTAATTTAGGCAGTTGACACCATTATTTGTTTATAAAACTGCCCTACATACATCCCACGAGCAATTTGACCTTGTTATCGACAATTTGTATGTATTGCGTTAGCAAATAGAAGCAATTGAACCACATAGATCTTCCAGAAATACCAATTCTCATATGATAAATGTTTACCTCCAATGACCATAAATGAGGTTAACTCAATGACCCTACAGAACATTCTCCTTAAGCCCTCATTTGAGATAAATATGTCCTGAGGTAAGAAAGTGTTTTTCTCTTCCTGTATGTTGTAAAAGTTCTCTATAAATGGCTACCAAGCATCAAAATCTTAAGCATTCAAATAACTACTTAGTCAAGTTGCCTTATAATCAAGGTACTACACTTAATTGTCACATTTAAGTCATTAAAAAAGTTCCTCTACTCAAAGAACTTAGGAATGATATAATCCGGGCAAGCCAAAAAAGAAATTTTATGGATTATCTTTAATCAAGGGTAAGGTATCAACGAGTTCCCCAAAGTCTTACCTTGATGCCCAAACTTTAGTTGTGGAAAGTGACTCACCTTTGATGATGCCATATGAGCTGCTTTATATGCGTTCAAATTCCTGCTGTGTGGGGAGTGTCTTTAACTCTTTAAGGGTAGACCAAAAAGGGATTAAGAAACCCCACTTTTTATGGTATCAACACCATATAGCTTATATATAAAACACAGAATATCTTAATAAGGAGTTTTATAGTAAGGGTGCTAAAGGGTAGCATTAAAGAATTAATAACATACAAATAGCCTTTTAACAAAAGAAGGAGAGTCAACCAACAAAGAGATAGGTCATAAAAACACTAATTTAAGGAAATTTGGGGTATTAGACCTGGACACTTTGGGGGCGTAGATTTTTTTGGCCATTAAGGTGAGATTCTATTGATGGTAGTTCTATAACTCGAGTAGGTGTGGACTTGAGATTCTCTATCAGACTTTCATTTCCCGTCCATAGTATTAATTTTAAAAATGAATAAAAACTCATATTTAAATCAAACATAAGAATCATCATCATTTAAGCCATAACAGGTGATCTTCAGTGCCATTAGTGTAACACCCTGAATCTCATCACATGTTTTCTGAAATTAAACCTGGGCCTTCTTGGCCTTAACCCAGTGTTGATCCATTGTATATCTAATATCAGGGAAGGTGCACATGGTTGCCACATTGGCCCTTTTTGTTATCATCTTCTTATCTCCATTTTTTATAACATATATCATTTAATTAGACATGACTATCCTCCGGTCTCTATGACACCATCCCTCCTTCAGGGGCGTCAGCAAGAGAGAAGTTTTCATGAGCTGATGAAACCTTATGGCTTCAATTACAAGGATTAACTTGACAAGCAGAATTAATAAAACTCTCATAGTAAAAGATAATCATGTTCTGAGATGAGCGCAGATATGAGCTGAAACCCATGTATTTCTGAATCATTAAACCCTTTCAAAGATGCCAAGAATCAAAGATTTCTTTTCATTTTATAAGAGGCTAAACCACATCCACCTCACACTCCCGTGCCCCATACATAAGTTATGACTCTGGTGTCTCAGGAGTTGAACCCTCAAACCAAGTCAACTAGCTCTCATGAAACATTGAAAAAAATCCTGAACTTTTCTAAAAGACTTTTCTAGATAATTGGCATGGCCCACCTTTCTAACAATGGAGTAGGGTTTATTATATTTGATCCCAGTTTTTTGTATGTCTGCTTTATGAGGAAATTCCTAGCGTCAAGCATCACCAGATCTACTTACTTATACTAAGGCCCTACCCTTCTCTTACCACGTAATCTCCTTGTAGGGTTTCATTGCCACGTCCAAATTGCTATTCACCTCCTGATGTGCTTTTATGATAAATTTGGAAAAGTCAACCACAGCTTTCATCTTTAATTTAGAGCTGGGTTTCATAGTAAAACAAGAATCTTAACCATAGTTAGCAAAGAAGGGAATACACCCAATGGAAGCATGATGGAAAAAGTATAACTGAATAGAGCCAAATGAATGTGTGAGGCCCAATCTGAGTAATCATATAGTGTATAGACTTTAAGAATTGTTCCAGCTGTTGATTAATCACTCTGTCTACCCATCTGATTGGGGGTGAATGGCAGTTAACAGTATTGGAATATTTGAAGCATACTGTAAAGATCTAGTAAAAAAATGAAACTTGGGGTCCACAATTACTGATGCCCCTCTTAGGTACACCTTAGATAAAAAACATGGGAGACAAACAGCTTAGCTATTTATGCCGCCGTCACTGTGGAGTGGCATGAGATAGAGTGGGCAAATATAATGAAATGATCCACCACTACCATGATGACATTGTACCCTCTGATAAGGGTAACTCCAGATCAAAATCTACTAAGAGTGAAGTCCAAGGTCCTTCTTCTTTCTAACCTGGTACTAAAAAACCAACAAATGGTTGAAAATTTGGTACATTTTGTTTAAGAGGCACTTTTTGGTATACTTTCAGTCAGTGCTTAAATTTATTCAGTTATATGTACAACAAATAAACTCCAAGGGTTTCATCTTCCCAGGATGCTTAACTGTTTTTCCATCATATTGCTTCTTGACCTTTTTAAGGAAAAGAGTTCTGATGGGAACTCATAAGCATCTCTGGAACCATACCACATTTTCCTTTACATCGTACCCCTTCATTAAGTCTTTCCTGGTTTAAATTGCACTTGTAAAGAATTATTCTGTAATTTGAGAACACAGATTATGACAAAAAACTATCTGAACATATATATTCCTCCAGATTTTCTAAGGAAGCAAGTCCTGGATCACTAATGACTGTAGATGCTTATTAAAATAACTTACTCAGAGGAATCACCAGGTCTTTGTTATGGAGCTTCAACTCCACATGATCAGGAGAAATTATAGATTGTGACTTAAAGCATCAGCTAAACCATTCTCCTTGCCTTTTGTGAGCTCATACTCTAACACAAGCTGTGTAAGGGTCTCATGCCAGCGAGTTTAAAGCAGAGTTAAAACATAATGGGCACAGTAGTACAACAGTGCTTGGTGATCAGTGCAAACATGTAATGGCTGAGAATAACTATGTTGATGAGGGCGCTAGTAAGCTAATGTCTTCAAAACCGCCAACAGTTCCATGTCATGAACAGCATAATTTTACTCAGGTAAGGACATCTTTTGAGTAAAATATCCTAAAGATCTTCAACTCCATTTTTTCCTACCTGCAACAGAGCAGCAGCAATATTAAAGTTTGAAGCATTGCTAGCTACTATAAACTCATTATCAGGGTCCACGTGATTTGGTATGAATCGAGAGCAAAGTTTACTTTCTTACTTGTAAAGCGTCCTCCAGGGAAGATGACCACTAAAGTGTTTTAGCTCTATTGCCCTTATACAAAAGTGTTGCAACCTCTGAAAGATTTGGCGTTATATTATTCACATGACCTAATTAAAGGCACCAACATCAAGGACAAGGCTGGGCGGCAGGAGGTCCAGAAGGTTAAACTTCAGGCCCTTCCTGATCTCAAGCACACCTTGGACAAACGTTAAGTGCAGTCAAGGTATGCCCAGGTTAGAACAAGTGAGGTGTAAAATGCCCAGCCCTTTGTTTCAGCTCTTAAACTAAAACAGATGAGCTATATGTTGAATGATGACACCACAATTTGATTAATTGGTGAACGGGGGGTTAGAGACCCATTTGATTTACAAAATTTCCAACTTGAGTCAGCCTTGAATACAATCAATTATTAAGTTCAGAATATTTTAAAGTATACCACCCTGTCAGATGGAAGTGTGCGCCTATTGTGCACCTCAGCTTAACACCACTTTCTCTGATAAATGATTCCTCTGAGTTTGTTTAACTATAATCCTATGTTACTAACCTTACTCGTTGGTTGTCACTTTTCATAATAAACACCCCGCTCATTTTACAGTTTATTTTATTTGACAGGGGCGTACCTGTGCGCGGACCTCTTTGAGGAGGTATTGCATCATGTTAGCCAAAATTTTAGGTCTAAAATTTCTTCAGCATCAGGTACACCGTGAGCCTGCCCAGTTTCCCTTTAAACCAGGGCCCCCATGAACACTAGTCCTGTCCAAGGCTTGGTTATGAAAGGCACTCTGGGCCACAGCCAAGTTTCTCTCTTAGTTTGATCCCTCCTTTAGTGTGCCGTTCTAAACACCCTTGCCCTATCTTGCTGCATCTCCAGCTCCCTCTGATGGGCTACCTTTATGTTCACACTGACAACGAGTTCTCTTGCGTTGGTCCTGTGCACTGAGCACCATTAGGCAGGGAAACCGAGAGCTATAGATACTCTCCTGACATTTGACAACCAATCACTTAAATTTACGTGCAATTACTTTTTCCATGTGTGGCTTTCACGAAGTGTAAATGGTGTGCACCAGCAGGTGACCATGGCCATGGTGGGGTCACCACTATTTTTGCACTTTGCCAATGGTTGGAGCATCTTGGCGTTATTCTTGCCGCCTTTGACTGGGAAGTACTCACCCTTTGTACTTGTACCAGGTGGATACTGATGCTTCATGATCTGAAAGTTGTGATTCCCCAAATTACACCAAATTTAATAAAAATGACACCAATAAATCGTTTTTTCTTTGGCACCACGTTCATATGGTGCTGGTGGGATTATTGACAAAGGGCCTGGTGGTGTTGGCCTTGGATAACGGTGTACAACCCGCCATCAAAATGGGGTAAAGGTTCATTCACAGACCAAAACATGTTTTATAACAACGTTTACATATATACTACTGAGCTATGTCACTTCCCATATGGCCCAGATATGGACCCCATTTCAGTATACCAAAGCACATCAGAGAAACCAAGCTTTACCACAACCATGAACCGTGGAGCCAGGAGGTGGAGAAGATGTTACGAGTCCAATATAAAAACTTTTAAGCAGTTGCAGAAGATATGGTGGATATGTGGCCTCAGTAATAAGCGTGGCCAAATATCCCTCTCCATTCTTTGATGCAGAAACGTACCCTGGGGAATGCTAGGCACTGAAGAAGAGTTTGGAGGTAAAGTTTTGGAATTTTCTGCTATAAAAAAGATCGTTTGGGTTTTTTATTGACTGCTACCCTTTCATCCCCTTTAAGGTTAATAAGCACTATTATTTTGGTGGATACTGGAGTCTCTTAGAATTTTATTGACCAAGACCTAGCCGACTACCTTGATCTGAGTTACTTGCCAGGTGGTATGGTTAGAGGAGGGGCTTTCCAAGGTATTCCCACGCTGAAAATCATGGGGATAGAGGACTATCAAGTTGGCACCTATCATTTGTCTGACCACTTCCAAGCTATCAAAAACCTCTTGTACCCCATCATTTTGGGTGTAGAATGGTGGCGAAATATTGACGTCAGGACTAACTTGAATGAAAATACCCTATCCTTAACTTTGAAGAATGGTCACAAATTTGGTTGTAACTTTCGCTGAAGCCAACTTTTAGGGAGATTTTCCCCAGTGCCCAATATTTACACTCTTAGTCTTTCCCCATTGCAGAAGCCCTCTGTGGAGGTTTTCTTACCTTCTTGTTTGGAAGGTTGGAATCTTCATTTAATGTGGCTTCAGCCAATGTAATCTAGATCATTCAGAGTTTGATTGCAAGTTTAAGTTCACCGTTGATTTGGTGCATATATCTTTCTCAGATGTATCTTTTCATGGTACGGGAAGAAGCGGCCTTAGATGTTTGGGTTAAGGAGCAGTTGGCCAAAGGTTCAATTTTTCAGCGAACCTCCCCTATATGTTACCCACTTCTCTTTGTAGAGAAGGCCGAGGGTACTTTACGCTCATGCATAGATTATGGAAATCTCAACAACGTTACTGTACCAGACTTACATCCCATCCCCCTGGACTCACAGATTGCACGCTATTTGGGGAAGGAGAGTTATCTCCAAGCTGGAATGTATAAACGCGTTCAATCAGATCTGTATCAAGAAGGGCCAGGAGTGATTGACCGCATTCCATACCAGAAAAGGAATCTTCTAATTTTAGGTTATACCATTTGGTCTTAAAAATGCCCCTGCTATATTTTTACATCGTATGATCTGGCTTTAGGGGACCTGCTGGGGTATGTGCGGTAGCTTACATGGATATTATTCTGGTTTCTTCCCCTGACGATGAGTCTCATAAAGTACACCTTTGGCAAGTGGTGGAGAGGTTAAAGGCAGCCAACCTTACGCTGAAGATCATTAAATGTGAATTCTTTAAGTCCCAGGTTAGCTTCCTGGGCAACGTCATGTTTGATCAAGGGCACATGATAACTCCAGACAAGGAGAAGGTGATTCGTGAGTGGCCCACTTCAACTTCAGTTAAAGATTGAAGAGTTTTTTGGGGACGTGTACGTTCCTTAAGCAATTAAACCGAATCTTTCTGAAGTTGCTGCGCCTTTAATAAGGCGAATGGGGCAATAGTACTCTAATGGTCCCCAAATTTGCAGGACGCCTCCCAAGCGGTAAAGTGTGCTTTGCTGTCCACATCTGTTCTTCACCATTTAGATCCCAGAAAGGAGTTCATTTTTTATACTGATGCCTACAACTTTGCCATAGCAGCTGCATTATTACAAGTAGGTGAAGATGGAATAGAGCATCTGGTAGTATATTTATAAGAAGATGTCTTTGACAGAGTTACATTACGCCATATATGATAAAGAGTATTAGCAGTGGTAAGGCGCTGACCTATTTGCTTTATCACTTGCATGGCTCATCCCAACCCTTATGCATATGTACAAATCACCGTGCCTTACTGTACTACTGCGCACCTCATGTCTTAACCCCATAGCAAACCCGCTGGCATGAGACTCTAGCCCAATTTACGTTTTCTTACGAGTTTACTAAGTGCAAGGAGAATGGTTTGTCATATGCTTTGAGCCGCAACCCTGCACTAGCTCCTGATCCTAAGGAGGTTGGGTTGCATAATGCCCATTTAATGATTCCACCGGGTAAGATTGTGTCTCAAAATCCCTCTTTTTTTAGTACTAGATGGTCACAAAATCCCTCTTTCTTGGCCAACAAACCAGAAGTTGCTCCTCTGGAAAATGCGGAGAACTATGGTATGTTCAGAAAAGTAGTCCTTTATCAGCCTTTGTTGGCCAAATATACTATGGTCCTTGCCAAGAGCGCATTGAATCAGGAGGAGGTATACCAGGTGCTAACATGTAAAGGATGAGATGGTGTGGTTACAGGGGCGCCTATGCATTCCTGCTGGACCACTTCGCATGGAAATATTCTGGGACCAACATGACGGAATCACCGTTTGTCATCCTGGGAAGGTGAAGACTCTTGAGCTTATCCGCCGCACTTACAATTGGAAGGGATTAGCGCTCAGGTAGGCAGGCATTGTAAAAAATGTCTAGTCTGCAACCAAATGAAATTGAATCGCCAGCCTCTAGCAGGGCCATTGGTACCAGTTCAAAGGGCTGAGAGGCCTTGACTTCCCATCTGGTTAATTTTAAGTAGAATTACTTGTATCTGATGGCTACAATACTATCATGGTGTTGGTGGTGGAAATTTTTACAAAGTTTTCCCACTTTATCCGTTTGTGAACCACAGTTACCAAGGCTGAGATGGCTAAGCTTTTTGTTACTAATGTTTTTGCTTTTCATGAGGTTCTTCAAGAAATATTTAGCTATTGGGGACCCCAGTTTACCTCTGTCTTTTTGGGAAGAGTTGAGTAAGACTCTGCAGTTGTCCCTGCCGTTCAATTGCTTAACACCCCCAATCAGATGAGCAGACAGAACGAGTGAACCAGTGCCTTAAACAGTTCCTATAGTATTACACCACCGCGGATCATTCATATTGGGTTTTTACCTCTTTATGGCCCAATTCAGCTATAACAACGCCAAACATGCATCGATTAGTTGTTTCCCTTTCTTCGCCAACTATGGCTTCAATCCCGCCTTCAACCTGGATCCCAGTTGTGGATCAAAGGTGGAAGAGGTGGTGGACTTTGCAAAATTGATCAAGAAAGTACACCAGGAGGTGAGCACAAATTACGATGTGGCCATTCAGGCTTACAAAGAGAACGCTGATGGTAAGAGACAAGTTGGAGCAGCGTATAAGGAAGGAGATCTCATGATTCTGGATGCTAAAAACATCCCCATAAAGCAACCATTCAAAAAACTAGGATCAAAGAGGATTGGTCCATACCGCGTTGTCAAAAAGGTGAGCCTCGCCTCATACCAGTTGGATCTACCCCTCATTTTAATTATTTTCAGTATTCCATGTAAGCGAGCTCACGTTGTTTGGGCCCCCCTCCAGAGACTCTGAAGGCTTATCTCGTGGATGGGGCGCCAGAGTGGGAAGTGGAGGAGATTGTTGCCTCTCATCAGGTAAGAAGAAGGATCAAGCATCTTGCATCCTGGAAGGGTTTGACGTAGTGGAGAACAATTGGGTCCCAGTGCGTAACTGCGCTCAGGACCAAGATCTAATTGTAGCCTTCCACAAGCGTTTCCCGAGGCTGCAGGATTAAAGTCAAAGCAAGACGTTGCTGCCATGAAGTTGGCCCCTTCCTATAAAACTTTTCCTTGGAGAATGCCCCTGGAGGGGGGTGGAGCCCAAAAGGAGAAGGTAATGTCATGTTCACATGACCTGATTAAAGATATAACATCAAGGACAAGGCTGGGAGGCAGGAGGTCCAGAAGGTTAAACTTCAAGGCCCTTCCTGATCTCAAGCACACCTTGGAAAACGTTGGGTGCATGCAAGGTATGCTCAGGTTGGTACAAGTGAGGTGTAAAATGCCCAGCCCCTTGTTTCAGCTCTTAAACTAAAACAGATGAGCTATATGTTGAATGACGATGGCACAATTTGATTAATTGGTGAATGAGGGTTTGAGACCCATTTGAATTATGGAATTTCTAACTTGGTTCAGCCTTGACTCCAATTAATTACTCAAGTTTGGAATATTTTGAAGTAAACCACCCTGTAGGATGGAAGTGTGCGCCTATTGTGCACCTTGGCTTAGCACTACTTTCTCTAACAGATTGTTCCTACATGTTTGTTTAACTATGTTCCTATGCTACCAACCTTCCTCATTGGTTGTCACTTCTCATAATAAATACCCCGTTCATTTTAAAAGTTTATTTTATTTGACAGGGGCATACCTGTGCGCGGACACTTTGAGAAAGTCTTGCGTCATGTTAGCAAAAATTTTAGTTTTAAAATTTTTGCAGCATCAGGTACACCGTGGGACTGCCCAGTTTCCCTCCAAACCAGGGCCCCCATGAACACTAGTCTTGCTCAAGGCTTGGTTATAAAAGCATTCTGGGCCACAGCCAAGTTTTTCTCTTAGTTCAATCCCTCCTTTTATGTACCGTGCTAAACACCCTTGCCCTGTGTTGCTGTATCTCCAGATCCCTCTTCTGAGCTACCTTTATGTTCACACTGACGACGAGTTCCCTTGCTTTTGGTCTTATTCACTGAGCATCACCATACAGGGAAATGGAGAGTTATAGATACTCTCCTGACAGGCGTGAACTTTTTAAAATAGGTGCACGTTCCCAAAAAACTTCTCATTTCTTTGACTGGTTATAGTAGGACAATCACAAATTCAATTCTCCTTGTCTGGAGTGATCATTTGTCCTTTGTCAAAAACAATATTATTTAAGAATTAAACTTGAGACATGAAAATTACACTTACTTAATTAAACGTAAAAGCTTTCTACTCTCAATTGCTCAAAAACTTTCCAGAGATGAATATCAAAAGTGCTTGGTCAGGGAAAACCCCCAGGATTTCGTCCATATAGACTACAGCGCATACACCCAACAACTCTCCCATAAGCACATTAATATAAGTTGAAACATTGCAGGCGCATGTAGAGACTAATAAAGCATGGCACAGGTTTTAAAATTTCTTCCTGACATAGAATGAAGTGAGCCATTCCTGCATCTTTTTTATGCAAATCTGGGTAAAGAAGTTCAAGCAATTTAGTTTGGAGAATATTTAAGTCTCTCTTTACATAGCGGCAATTGTGCCTCCATAATATTGAGATGCAAATCAGGTATGGTGACATTATCAATGACAATAATCTACACTAGGGTGTATAGTACTATCTTCTTATTCCACACAGAGCAATGGTGAGCATACCAGATAAGTACTCTAAAAGGTGGCTCCTTTTACATGTTGCCCCATAAATCAAACATTTAATTATTTCTTTTCTCGCAGAGTCGAAGGGTAGATTGGAGAGTAAATGCAATCCAGGTCAACTGTGAGTTTGAAGTTACAATCAAACTCTGAGTGATCAGGTAAGACATTTACTGAAGCTGCATCAATTACCATTTCTAAACATCCAAAAAGAGAGGTAGAAAAACAATTGGAGTAGGCTTTAGCAGAGACGTAAGACAAAGATTATGTACATTGGGTCATTGTGGCAATTTTCTTAGTGTTGACTTCAGACGTGGGTATTATCAATTACTGGCCACTCTCCAAGGACAAAGTCAAGGGGTTGGACATCAAATTAATGCTGATATCAAATTTTTGCCACCAACCCAACACAAGATAATTGGGTACAGCAGATTTTTATCTGCCAAGAAGTGGTCAGTCAATTGTATTTACTGACTTGATAATCAACTAAACCCTGAACTTTCAATGTGGGGATACATTTGAGAGGCATTTATCCTAACCATACTAATAGGTAAGTAACGTAACTCATAGTGGTTCTCTATATTTGATCAATATAATTCTCAGAGGCACTTTTATCCACCAAAATAGTTATCCTTAACTTCCTTGAAAAGAAAAAAGAGTAGCGAAAATCAAAAAATACCCAAGTATTCCTTAATTAATGCAGACAAAGCAAAAAAATTTATAAGTAGGATCAGCCTAAGGCATAATAATGCACCAGGATGTTTTTTAATTCAAAGAAAAGCAAGGGATAGTTTGCCACTCTTACAGCTGATGGGACTTGCCCAGCAACATTTTCTGCAATAGTATCCCTATTGCCATATTATTCTATCAAGATTTCTCCACCTCCTGAGTGCCGCGGATCATGACATGGGACAGCTGAGGGTTATCAGGGGTGATATGGTGTAAGAATTGGCTTGAGATTGAACTACAAGAGCTTACAAAGTTCTCATTTATATATAAGTATATTCCACTAAAAATGGAACTTTTGAGTTGAAAAGGCACCATACCTAATTTGATACCCAGCTGAAAATTGCCCATCCATCACCTTTACGGTAAAAAAAACCTCCTTCTGTGGGTTTGCATCATTCTTGGAATAAAGATCAAATAGGAATTTATCAGATGAATTATTAATCAGGACTTTGGGGCTAGACCCCTTCAAACTTATGAGTTTCCCCAAGAGTGAAGGCGTGACAATGGAAACTGCCTCCCTTATAATAGAAAACAAGGCCTTCTGAGGATGATACTATAAGGGTGTCTATGGGTGAAGGGACCAGAGCTAAATTCATAAACAAACAACTATAAAGCTGGGGCTTACCCCTGTTGACTCTCAAGTTCCTCCAAAATTAAGGATCAAACTCTGAATGAACCCTCCATTTTCAGAAGAGAATGGTTGTTTCTAGGGCGGTATTTATAGGGTTACTGCCAGTGAAATTTTCATGGCTAAGTTATTTGATACATTATATTATATCTCAGGCTTAAAACCCAGCAAACCCTTGAGTTCTCCCAAAAAGAAGTTATAGAATAAAAATTTTCCACCTTCAAAGGAGAATAAATGTTTCTGAAGCGCAGAATTCATAGGGTCTCCACCTGGTTAACTATCACAGCCATATTAATGGACCCCCCTTGAGTTGGGGCGGGAAATTTACAAGGGAATCACCAATCATAGGATTGAGAGAAACAAGTAGAGTCCATTATGCCCTTGTGTCCCAAGCCAGCTGATTATGGTTTTTTAAAGAAAATGACGTTCTGATGACGTCAAGCCAAATTTGGGCCTAAAACTAACCAAAATTCCATATAAATAGACACCCAAAGGTGCCAAAGTGAATGATTGCAAAGAAACCAAGGAAGGTTTGGAAGGAAGAGAAAGCGGTGTTGACCAGCTTCCAAAAGCGTTCCAAACTCTATACTTCCTTTTAAAAATTTGGTTTTCAAATACTATAAATACCAGTCAAAGGCACTAAGTGAAAAACAACGCAACAACTCAATGAAAATGAAGGCGAATGAGAGCTTCTATTAAAAGTGATATAAGCTTTAGTTAAAAGAGTCAGGGGTGGTAGCATAGCAGGTGTTCCTAATCTACTCTGGGTTGGGTTTTTGATTGACACAGGTTCAAAACCAGCACAGGCTAAAAACTTGACGTGGTACATTTTTCCCAAGCTTGACCTGTCTCATTTACATTTTAAGTTAAAAAACAGTACAACGAGACCTCAAAGATCCAAAACCACCAAGGGCCTGCAGGAAGGGAAGGAGACCTCCCAAAGACAGTAAAAAAGAAACGCTGAGATTAGAAATCTCCAAAGCGAATAATAACGCCATGATGAGAAGAATATCGACTACAGAATATAGCCAACACACTCAATTACTACTTTGAGAGAGCTCCGCACTAAAAAATTCCCATATGTATAATAATAGGGTTAAGCATCTAATGTGAGGAGAGTTTCTATAACTTTACAATGAAAATTTTTTTAGTAGGATTAAGGAAACCTCACCTTGTATGGTACCAAACAACCTTAAAGCTTATAGATCAAACCTAGAATACCTAATAAGGAGGTAAACCACAAGAGCGGCAAAAGGGAGCATTGGATAAATAATATATATATACTCTTTATTAAAAGGAAGAGAGGCGACCAAAAGAGAGTTTTATTTTAAACACTATTTAAGGACTAATGAGGTGATAGTCCTGGATCACTTTAGGGGACTAAGAGTTGATTTTGAACAATAAGATGAGACTAACATTTAAAGGAAGTTCTATAACTTGAGTACGCATGAAGTTGGGACTTTGATACAAGCTTGATGCTACAATTTATAGTATTATCAAATTTATAAAAATGAATTAAACCTTGTTTAAAAATCAAACGTAATAAACCTAAATTTAAATTATAATATCTGATCTTCAGCTCTGTAGATGTAACACCCTGAATCTCATCATGCAATTCTGGGGATGAACCTGGGCTGATTAGCCTTACCTACGTGTTGATCCATGGTATATCTGAGATCATGAGGAAAGCCTACTTGTCCCCTTGGCCTTCTCTATTTCTCATTATCTTCACAATATACAATAGAAAACATGTCATGAGACATGCCACCTGCCCAAAATTTAATAAACCATAAGGCAGTTAAGGTCAAATTTACCTCATTACTGCACCTTAAGGATGCCCTTATGGAGGTTACCTGATCTTCTTAAGATTGCTGAACTTTCTCATTCTGTACTTAGATCTCAATCCCTTGTCCTAGTGGTTACTCCTCCCAAATATCCTCCCATAGAAAGTAGTGCAATACTGAAAACGTACAATTAATTTTATCGAATTATTCTTTCATTGCTATTTTAATAATGATAAAGTTTTAGTCAGCTTAGGGCAAGTGACTCCCTCTGCTGACAAATAAAAAGTAACTTAACCTATCATCTCCAAACCTAGTACAGCTGGCTGCTTTATACTTATCTGCCCCTGTTGAATTTGATGGTCTACTTCTATTTTAAAGTAAAAAGGACTAAATCATTCTACTTCTATAACAGATAATAATACAACTTAACACAGTAAGATCCACAAGCCAAAGCCAGGTCTTAACTAACCAAACTTTTAAGAAATTGGAACGCTCAATTTTGGCTAGATAAAACCTCAGGTAGCCTCGCTGCAAGTACCAACTGACTGTCTACTAACAGTGAAATATCAAATTGGATCTTTTTATTGTGTTAGCTTAAGTGATTGTCCCTAAAGTTAAAGTTCTATCTATAGTAGGCACTAGATTCCCAGTTAACATTATATTCATCTGACTTATTTAAAATTAAAAATGCCTCCTGATTTAATCTAAGAGTATGAATATGGAACAACGGGATTTCAACTCACTAAAGCTATTGAAGCATACTCAGCTTTGCTTCTTAGATTTTTTATGCTCCTAACCTCTTCTCTTGGTTTAGCCTTAGAAACAGGAATTATTAATTACTAACTGGGTTCAATTTAATGAGAGACTTTAATTGTATAAATAATCATAAGGAACAATACCTCTCTCTACAGGGATATTAAATATCACTGTTTTGAGATCTCCCATCAAGGTATAAAATAGCCCTCATGAAGCGGTCCTGTCTTATTGAGTATCCTACCTTTATCTGTAATATAGAATGACAAATTTTAATAATAAACACAAAATTTTTCCTGACAGGGTAGATGATGAAGATGGAATACCTCTTTACGTCTCCATTCCTTTATTATAAACTCAAATTCTCAAGTTGTAGTAAACTCCTGAGTAAAATTCAAATACCCATATTCATGTTCTATATATGAAAACCTGATCCTTTTATCAAGGTAGCTTTGACCTCCCCTGGATCCTAGACCCTGCCTATGAAAACTCTATCTCTGTTTTGTTATTAATTATCTAATAACAATCTTCAAATCTCATGGCATGCATTCATCGCCTATTAAACCAGGTCCTTTATAGCATACTCTGGATATAAACTGTTTTTCACTTTGAAAAACTTAAAAATTGTCCGCCTAATAAAATGTCACTAATTGAAAGTAAATTTAGGACACCCTTACTCCCAACCAACGCATAATTGTAAAAGCCTATTATAGTACAAAGTTATCATTTAATAAGGAAGTGGCAATTATAGGAAGATGTCTGGAGTAATCCACCAAGGGGAAACCAAAGAATATCCCCATCACTAAAGCTTGAGTATATCAGTAATCAAAATTAGAGGAGGCACAAGAGGCTCTTAAGCTTAAACAACTATTATAGACATGTCTACTTGTATCCTATAAAAGCCCTTAGGCTTTTCCTCTTCTACTAGTTTTAAAAAAGGATGGTGGTTATTGAGTTTTGTTTTATAACCAACTAAAATATATGACTAAAAGTTGGTTACCACCTTCTTTGTATAGAAAACCTTTGCATCAAATGCATATATTGGAGTATTTTTAATGATGAATATAGCCAGTGGTTACTGTCAGATTGACCTATCCCCTGAGGATTGCAAAAAATAAGCTCTTATCTCAAACAAAGGACTACTCACCCTACACAGATGCTGCATGGGTAATGCAATGCCCCTGATACTTTTCAAAGAGCAATGGATGGCTCATTAGGGGACTTACCAATCCTTTGTGTTAGTTTACCTTGACAACATGACCATCTCCTTGTAAACATTAATTACCCATTTAGCTCACCTTAGAGGTATCTTCCAGAGACTACATCAAACTTGAATTAAAACGTAACTATACAAATGTTACTTCTAATAAAGGAAAATGGATTTTTTTTTATCACAACTTAAGTCAAGAAAGATTATTACCAATGAATGGCAAGAAAACAGCCATCTCTAAATGCCATCACTTAAGCCCCTTTAAGATGTACAGGATTTTTTTGAATTAGAAAGATACTATTGAAATTTAATTCACTTTTTTCAAAAACATCTGAATCTGTAGTATAAATGCTAAAAAAGAAAATGCCCATTCGTTGAAGAGAAGAACTGCAACAATCCTATGATCTATCATGCTTATCTCTTACTCATATCCTATTATTGAAACCCCAACTTTATTAAACTTTTTTTACTTTTTAATGACGTTAGTAATTTTTCTATAAGGAATATAATGTCCCAGAATGATAAAATTTTTCGTGGACCATCTCAACGCCAATTGCAGAAAAACATATCTAAAAGTGATCAATTTTATAGTTTAATGGAACATGATTATCTGGCTCTTTTATGACCTTTAAACATTTACAACTATATATTCATGGGTCTCATTTAGATAATTAATAATCACTCATTATTGAGATGGCTCACCAAAAGAAAGTTTTTGACAGGCATTTGGAAGGATGGGCTTTAAAGCTAAGATTACAATTTCTTTGAAATTCATATCATGAGGCAATCAATCAAAATGCGGATTGTTTGTCCAGGTTACCTATTCTAAAAACCAATCATGAAAATATTGACTCTATGATCTCCTAAGTCAATTGTGGGAAGTCAAGCACATCTTTACCCAAAATGGTAGAAAACTGTGATAACCAACAAAACCAGGAAAGTCAACTCTAGAAGCTAGTATCACCCTATGACTTTCATATACTTTTCCCTCTTAGTAAACAGAAACTATCCTTGAGGCACATCTGCAAGTCAGCCATTGAGGAATTTGGAAATTCTATCAACTTTAAGACCTAGTTTATCCGAAATGGGATTCTCCCCCCCATCCATAATAAATTTGAGTCTTGCTTAGTGTGTATATCCATACTGTCCTATTCCTCGCCCTAACATCAAGTGAATCCTCCTTCTGAACCCTTCATATGGGTAGGATCAATGTCAAGAGTTTTTTTCATTGAGCATCAATACCAACTTCTATTTATAATTATTAACCATATCACAAAGTAAAATCAAAGCCATATCCCTTTATTCAGCTATGGCCAAAGCTACAACCTCATTTTTATATATACTCTATCATTGCCCAGCTTATATGTGATAATATTTCTCTCAGACAATAGAAACTTTTGGTCACCACTGGTGCAATTTTAACCAAATTAGTGGGATCCACTCAAGTGTTTACTACCCCCTATCATTATGCAACTAAATGGATTGTATTGTGAAACAACACTACTTTAATCTCAACCCTTCTAAGATGGCTTTGACTGGTCCTCTACATTTGCCACAATACTTAACCAGTGCAGTTATAACTTACCAAATTATCCACATTAGAATATTAAGATGCCCCTTTTTCTAGCTTTGAATGGAAGGAAGCAACAATTGCCCGCCAAAGTTCAATGAATGTTGATCATGCCTTGCGTAAACACCTGAAGTTATTATAAAAGCTGGCTAATGGAGTCATTTGGCTTCAATATCTAGCCTCAGATATTTTTCTATTACCGTCACTTTGGGGAAAAGCAGTTTAACATCAAAAACGTACCCCTACAAACCTTCCAGCCAGGTGATCTAATCCTTTTTTACCATCATTGGCCAGGTGAAATAGACAATACTTTAGCTTTAATTAGCCAGGATATTACAAGGCCATTTATTAAAAAGGGTAATGAACATTAGATTGTCAAGGTTCCCTATGATAATGCGGTGAATCAGGTACATATAAAATATTTATGGAACTTTACCCCTTAGTTCATGATCTAAAAGGGGGTTTTGTTTAGATTTCATCCCAGAATGAAATTTGATCACCTCTAATGGAGAGATTTAACCCCAACTTAGAGAAACAATCACTTCTTATGTTGAGATTTAAACATGCTCTAGGGGGTCGACTACCACCACTGGTGGGGTCCAAACACAATCTAAAAAATCAAATACCTCTACTTTGAAATGATAATATGGTGCCACCAAAATTGAGGAGAATTTATCAGATATAGATATTGTCTCATAGGTGTCTGGCAATTTTCCAAAAATAATTAATCTTTATCTTTAATAAATATTTCTTCTTTACAACAAAATAGGATTATTGTTTTCTTGCAGATATATCTTTAATTGTCTCTATCATAGCATAATTCCAAAAATATTTATCAAGTAAGGAGTTTTTCACCATAACTGTGTTTCATTATTTATATTATAATCCTAACACCTGGGTCTTTAGCAGTCCTGAACAATTTATTAGACAGCTGCATTACATATCCCATCCCACTATGCCCACCTCTTGAAACTTCTAATTGTAGGTTGGCTTATAATATCTATAAGGATAGATAAGCATCTAAAACTTTTTGAAATTAGTAGAACTATTTCTTCCCAATATAGTATAATTTAAACTAATGATGGGTCTCAGTGTAACAGTTCTCTTAACTGTAATAAAAATTTAAAAACTGGTCTTGAAGCTGTAAAGTAGCGGAGAAGTAAATGAAGATGGAAAGATGAGGAAAAATAGAGTATTTTATTGAGTTGGAAAGCGTCAACATGTATAGGGTTGTGGGGACGTGGTGTTTAGCGGACCTTAGTGGCTCTGTACAATCAAAATCTTTCATAAGTTCAGATTGGGCACCTAGTCAACGCCTTCATGGTTCTATGACATCCTCATGACCACAATGGTGAGGTTCACACCTTTTGAGGTTCATGAATGGGGATGATATTCCTGAGGGCATCTTGAAAAATACTTATACATGTTTTGCTTTCAAATCAAAGCTCTTTAGTGCCTCAAGGGACTGGATTCATACAAGATGGCATAAAAGGCGACTTCTTAGGCTAGATTCAGAAGTTGGGATCTCGAGTTGCTCACCCTTTTAAATCCTGACAACGCCCCCTCAAGATTCTGTTGGTGAGGGGTATAGAACCATAGGAATTAGCTATGTACTAGATTCACCAATGCCAACAGAGTGACATAGCAGTGGAGAACTCAGTGTTCACCTTATATATGGCCTTAAAATGTCTGGATAAAAGAACGTCAATCTTGTTCTGTCAACATCCAGGTCAATGGCGATAAAAGAGAGTGAGGTCACCTGATTGAAAAATTGGTAAGGAGGGTCAACTAATATTAAATCATGATATCTCCCTTTTTGTGGTGGTGAAAATGTCTTGCGTGGCTGGGCAGGAGAGATGGAAAATTCATCAACTAAGGTTTTCATGGTTGAATTGGAGTTTTCAGGTACAAAGATACAGAGCTGGGACTGAACGGTAATTGGTAGATGGGAGCATGTCCATATAATTCTATAAAGTCAAGCGCCTTAGTAATTTGAAGGATAGAATATTTTTAAGAGAGCAAAGAGCTGATCAAGTAATGGTTCCAGGAGTTAGGTCAGAGGCGCCCATCTTTTGCATAATAGAAACAAGGGTTTCATTAGCATCTTCTACTATCCCGTTAAGTTGAAGGTCTGTAAGAGGTGGTGAAACTTTTCTCAGTTCTAAAAGGCACAGTTAGTTCTTACTTCTAAAAAATTAAATTTAGCCCGCTGTCCAAAAGTATAGTTTGTGGAATTCATGCTGGGTGAAAAAAGATCAAATAAGAAATGAGGCTATGGCTTTCACAGTGGCAATGGGAACAGAGAAAGTCTCAACCAATTTGGTTAAATGGTCATAAGCTAATAGGATATCTTATGGCCATTCAAACCAGTAAGCAGGGGCCCACTAAATCAATGCTAACAACTTTAAGGGACCTGATGGAACCACAACTGATTGTTGATAGCAGTGGCTATTCCAACCTTGAAATTAACGAGTCATAAATTCCTCTAGAACTTTTTTGATGGTTCAACATATAATCTCAATACAATTGTTTCTTTAATAATTGTGAGTCTTTTTCAATGCCTCACGTCCCACGGTTGTATGCCCCTCTATGATA
This sequence comes from Massospora cicadina, assembly GCA_022478985.1. Lineage (NCBI taxonomy): Eukaryota > Fungi > Entomophthoromycota > Entomophthoromycetes > Entomophthorales > Entomophthoraceae > Massospora > Massospora cicadina. Next base: position 37,158 of record JAKSZP010008420.1, read on the forward strand.
ACATTGGTTTGGGAAGAAGGGCAAGTATATGGGATACATTTCTTTTTGATTTTCGTATATAGCATTATGTTCTTAATTTCAGTGTTTTGGTTTATTTTTGGAGCTTGGCTTGAATCTCAGGAGTCTCCAACTTTTATTGTTCAGGCTAGCCAAATAGGTCATATAGTCAGAATTTAATGGGGCTCAGGGCTGCAAGTAACGGCATCCTATAAAAACCATCAGCATTCTGATGAATCACTCCTGCGTGATGGACAATAGTAAAATGTAGTTTTTATGCTGCATTAGAGCCCATCTAGCTAACCGGCCATCTGAGTCTTTTGTCTACTAAAGCCATCAGAGTGAGTAATGGTCAGTGATATTAATGAAATGGGTGCTTTAAAGGTAGGTCTGGAAATACCTGATTGCCAACAAATCAGCTAGACACTCACACTGAATAATGCTATAAAAATGGTCAGCCTTTCCAGGCCTTACTGAAGTAAGCCACTAGTGGATTAACCTGATCCTCATTGTGCTGAGCTAAGATGGCACTGACAGTGACATCACTAGCAATTGTGAATAGCAAAAAGGGTCAGTCAAAATGTGTGTGAACTAAAATAGTATTAGAACAAGGAGCAGTAGAAAACACATTAAAATCCTTTTTCTATTCGGCCGCCACTCTAAGAGAACATTCTTTTGTAGAAGATAGACCAGGAGTCAGCCAAGACGTTGAACTGGAGGAATGAACTGACGATAGTAGCCCACCATACCCAGGAATATTTGCATGTCCATATGGATTTGAGAGCGCATCATCTTTATAATGGTGTCAACTTTGTCCAGGATGAGCTGGGTACCATATTTTAAAGCCCAGGAATAAGAAATTCCATTTATAATTGGAAAAAAACTTTGATGATTTAAGATCTATCAAAGTCATTCTAAGATGGTTAAAGAATTCCCAGAGGTGTTCCACATGGCCATTAAAGTCTCACAAAAAGACATTGATCTATGAGGTACATGAGCCATAGGATATTTAAGTCCCCAAATATTCATCCATACATGTTAAAAGGTGTCATGAGCATTTCATAGGCCCTGGGGCATCATCATTTGCTTGGATATACTATCATTTACTATAAGGGCACATTTGGCTCAATTATTTGGCAAGCTCTACTTACCAATATCTGCTAAAAAACAACAGCGGGAAAGTATTGTGATTCTGCAAGCAAGCGGAAAAAGCTGGTGATCCTGAGTAAGGGGTAACTATCCTTCTTTGTACTTGAGTTGAGCTTTGATAGTCCGTCATTACACAATGGCTGCCATCCTTCTTCTAGACCAACAAGAGAGGGGAGGCCCAAGGGCTACGCGAAGGAACCAATAGCCTGGCTTCAGGTAGTTGCTTGAGATCAACAGCCACCTGAGTTTCTACAACCTTACTTTTCCAGTAGAGACAAGACCAAATAGGGAGCTTCCCCAGTCTCCACGTGATGTAGGACACCACTCATTTTTTAAAAATTACAAGTAGAGTTTTAAAAGGGGTCTGAGTACTTCTCCAATAATCTCTTACCCTATTTATGTTGCTCATTAGTAAGCTCTTTCACATTACAGGTGTCTACTTGATCTATCAATATAGGCGTTTATAACCCTAATCCCTTAAACTTTTAATCTTGCTTATGTCGTTGAAAGCCTAGACAGGAAGGAGGTTATCATAAGCAGTTGGAGTATTAGGTCCCTAATACCCTAATTTTGTCAGTGAGTTTCCAGAAGCACCAATATAGATTCATCTTAGGCAAGATCAAAATTCAAGGATAGGTAGGTCCTCATTGACAGATGGATTATTCAGGTCTCAGATCTACAGCAGGCATCTGGAGGGTATGTTAACATGAACCCAGGTGTCAATAATAGCCTGGGACTTTATGGGTATAGTGGTCATCTTAGGCAAATAAATAGGCATTCTTTCTGACCATCTACTGAAGGAAGGGATATTTAGATGCAAGAGACCCTTACATGATACTTAAGCTGGTCAATTCAGCTTCTACTCTCTAATAGTTAAGCCCAAGCTTTAATTTCCGTTTTGGCATCATGTTAGGTTTCAAAAGCCAATGGGGCCTGATGCCCTAACAGAGGTAAAATCCTTCATCCTAGTGTACTACAGAAGAATAGTCTCTGAGAAACTAAGTCCCAAGGAGAAGTCAACTCAGGTTATCTAATGCAATGGTGGGGGTGTTAATGGAAAGCTTCCTAAAGCAAAATGGGAAATGAAGAAAAGGCCCTAATGGACTAAATGCATTGTGGCCCAGCTGCACCATATTCCATGTAATATGGCAAGTACGAAGCAATTTAGGTGCATTTTGTTAATTTAGAAGAAAAACATTCATGGGGAACCGCCATTGACAATGGCGTGGGCAGATTTTTGGACTCAAACAGTGACGCATGTAACCAAACTTCTAAACTGCGGAGGTAGAGTAAGAAGCATAAGAGATTCATCAGAAGAAATGTAAGCAGTACCAGATTATTTATTATTGGGTACCAAAGCATCTTCTGATATGACAACTTCGGGCTCATTAGAGTTTATAGATTGTTCCTGAGGCGGTAAAGGAGCTCAGAATAAGATGCCTCGCCCTTATGCTGAAGTCCCTTTTTATAACTCTTCAGCAAGGTTTTTCAAACAAATCTTGGCGCTACTAAGAGCCAATTGCTTTAGGAGCATTGTGGTCTATGACTCTTTTGGTTTTTGCCAACGCAGACCCAAGGATATCTGGAGGAAATGGATGCAGTAAACTTAAAGTGCAGGATAGAGTCAGGTATTACGTTGTGAGCTTTTTTAATTTCCCAAATGCAAGTAAAAATTTTTTATGAACGATCAAATGCATTTAGACCTCAAGATAAGATCATAATGTGGAGTTAACTTAAGATATGGAATTTGTATAAAGTAATTCAGTTAGTTGTTAACAAGGGCTGTACTTGGGCATAGAATCAGCTGGAGAACTCCACAGGGCTTTCTCCTTAGTTCTAAAAATGCCCATGAGCGCCTGTTTTTAATTGGACAAGTTTGGTTGATTCTAAGTTTTAGAATATGGCGGTACTGACTTGCTCCCAGATGTGGCATTCCTTTAGTTGAGGAGTCATAATCTCCCAAGCGGAGGTTTTCAGACAGGAGTGGATGTGCTTCATCTTATGTCAGTTGTAACCTTTTTGAAGAACACTCATAAGTGTATAGGAGGGAGAAAATTCTCCTGATCAGAGAAAACTTTTCTAAATCTAGGCTTAAAGTTAGTCACAAAAGGAGTAGAAAGGGTATTTCCACCAAGAATTGGTGCAGGCTCAGAAATCTTGGTTTTGGCATAGTTTTGAGGGTCTTGTTAATCCAGTTGTTGCCTCAAAACCTCATGGTCCTCTTAGATTTTGTCCCAGTTTTGGTTTAAAGAGAGTAATAAATGCTTTCTAGGCAAACTGCTCCTTTAATAATTGAATTTAGAGCGTGGTGGAGAAGTACCTGGCTCTTAAAGCTGCTCAAGAGTGTCCCAAACCCTTTGATAGGTTTGCTAAAGCTTAATGATGCACTTTATTGGTGAGCTTGGTGAAGGTGATGAAATTAACCATCTCATCTGACAAGGCCAATCAAGAACTTAGTGTTAAAAGGGAACCATCCACTTAAAACTTGCACTCCTGAGCCACATTGCATCTTTGGTCTTTTAAGTCAGTGAGGGCCATTGAAATGTACTTTTTACAGGAATTGTCAAGGTCACCTGATGTGAGCTCTGTGGGACCAGAAGGTCCTTGAAGCCCACTGGGTCTTTCAGGCCCTTTTGGCTCCCTAGGGCCTTCAAGCCCTTCCCTCTTTGAGGCAATTTCCTGGGAGGCTAACTCTTAATAGTGCTGCTGGAGGGTCCGCATAAGACCCTCAATTTGGTTTAGGCACTGATTCCATGAAGCCTTAAGGAGGTAAACATAATGATGAAGTTGGTCCTCAAGGTAGCTCAAAATTCTATTATCCAATACTGCAAGCAAATTACAAGCCTCTTTGACTAACCGTTGGTTATTCAAAATGGCTTCCTAATTGCCATGAAAAAAGGATGAGGGCAGGTTTTAGAAATCAATAATATAAGAGTGTAGGGTTTGAGTAAGACCTAGTTGTTGATAAAATTTCATGGTGATGCAATCCAACTAGTAGAAGGTGATATATGGTTGTATGAAAAAGCTCTGGAGATAGTTTTTGGTGCCCAAAGCCAACTCTCCCACTGATATTAGGTCTGAGGTATATAAGCACATCATGGAGGGCACTAAAGAAATGTGGGAGCAGCTGGAGCAGTCTCCCACACAGTAGATTACATTTATAAATTGTTGATTAAACTAGTTGAGGTTCTCTTATTGAAGTTGATACTGATCATTGTCAATGGAGGGTAGATTAAATTGGAAGGTGGCCCAAAACTCTAAGCTTTCAGGCTTCATGGGAGGTACTATGAATTGAAAGGTGTTAATCCATTTAGTTACTCTTCTCAACTGATAAGAAGATTAGTTTTCTTAAACAGCTATTATTCTTTATTTTCCATGAAGAGGTTTTCACATTGACAGATCGATGCTCCATGTAGCAAGAACCGCTTATATTGGTGTAACAGTTCTCATGACAATAGCTGAAATCCAAAAATGGACTAAAAGCTGTAAACTAGTGGTGAGATCAATGAAGACATTTATAATTAGAAAAATAGGCTACTTTATTGAGTAGATAGCGTCAATATTTGTAGAATATGTGGGAACTTGGTGCCTAGGGGACCTTTGTGGCTGTTTATAATTAGGGTCTTTGATAGTCTTCAAGATCAGCCACCTGGTTGACGCCCTTATTGTTCTTCAACATACTCATGACTGCAATGATGTGGGTTTCACCTCTCGAGGTTCAAGAAGCAAGGATAAAATCCTAAAGGCATCTCCATCATTTCTTGTTCATGTGATGCTTCCTAATTGAAGCTCTCATTGGTGCCTTCAGAGACAAGTTTCATATAAAATGGCTTAATGGTGACTTATTGGAGCTCAATTTAGGAGTGGGGATCTCAAGTAGCTCATCCTTTTGAATCCTGACATAGGGTTTTCTTAAACCCTCAATGACCCACTTGATGATATCCCTATAATATAGCACCAGTCCTGAATGATGTTCATGTGTTAAAAATGTAGTTCTTTATCACTATCATATATAGACCCATCCTCAATTTGGATATCTTTAGTTTTATTATATACTTCACATTGGCATGGGCATCTTTTTAAGCCTTAACTCCAGTAGCCCAAAAAGTTATACATCTTATGTTATATCACATCAAGCACTTTTAATATGAAAAAATAAGATAGCCTGTCTGAACTTTGCTGGTGTACTAAAGGTCAATAAATCTTAGAAAAATCTAAAGATAAAGTTCTTAAAGCCCACATGTCTAAATGAATATTGATGCTTTTCATTTGTTATTGTCATTGGAGGGAAGATTAATATAGGGCGATTTTATTTTAATTGCCTTATAGTTAGGGTAAAATTTTTTAGTGATAGCCAACAATAATTGACTATCTCTTAATTAACCCATAGTTTTGTTAATCTTTGGAGAAGGTTTTACTGTAGCTAGTTATCAGGTGGTCCACCTGCTTTTCATCATTTTGGATTAAGAAACTTCCATGACTACTAATGTGATATGAGATGATGAGCAAGCTGAAATCGCTGATCTTAAATTGAGCTTCAACCAATCACCTCTTGAAACAACGTGAACGAAAGCCTATCCTGAAGGCACTAAATTAGATTTGATCAGGAAGCATAACACTATGAGAAGAAATGGAAATACCTTCAGGAATACCATCCACACTTCCTGAATCACGAAAGGCGCTTCCCCCACTGCTGCAGTCATGAGTATGACACAGTACAATGAGGGCACCATCCAGGCAGTCAATTCAGAAGGCAGTGAAAGATCCTGATTTCACAGGACTACGAAAGTCCCTGAGGCACCATTTTTCACACGCCCTATAAATATCAACGCTTTCTAACACAATAAGGTAGACTTTATTCTCTCCATCTTTTTGTTTTTTTTTTGATATCTTTGCTGATTTTTGGCTTTAAGCCACTTTTGGATTTTAGCAACAGTCAAGAGAATTGCTACACCAGGAAAAGTGATGATAACTACAGGGGGATATGAGCTGTCCTAAGTGAAAACATCTATTAGGAATAAAGGATAATACAGTAGTCACAAAGATCATCCTGCTGATCTGTCAAGAAGCGTTGTTTGGTGGATTAGTGCCTCGTGGTATGAAGTGCTGCCCACACAGCCTGAGAGTCCAGAATTCAAGGCCACGTTCCATTTCTCCTTACCCTCAGTGGATGAGAATTAGTATCTACTTCTGTAAGAGAGCCCTAACTACATTGTTTAACAGTTAATAAATGGAATATACTCTGTGTATGCTCACTCCAGCCACTCCCGCGCCTCTTTCATGCCCTCTACCATACAGAACCTTTATACCTCAGCCCAGCTGCCAGAAGGAGAACTCACTTTGAGAACCGAATGTTACCTTCAGAACCTTGTTCACCCAGATATTCTTCACTTTCTCCAGTTAGTTGAGTTGCATCATCATGAAGTCTCCCAACAACCAGGGCTCACTCAAACCTTACACCTCCATGTCACCAATTTTTATAACGCGGCCTCCTCCTTCATCAATAACAACCATGAGGCCATTATCAATAACTGACAATTAGTAAATAAAGATCAAGGCCAAATTGTGGTGTTGGATAGTAGGATCTTTGGCTACCTCACAGACCAGCTGCATCAGAGTATCCAACTCCTCGAGGATGCTCGGAACCAGCGCATCCATCAAGTTGAAGGTTTGGTACAAACTCTGCCACAATACTATTTGGAGCTGGCCTCTTGCAACTAAACCTCTGGGAGTGAAGGACCTGAAGGGCCTAGGGGGCCTAGATCCCCAAAGGTTCTGAAGGTCACTGTGGACCTCAAGGGCCCTCAGGCTCAAGGTATCTATACCCAGAGTCCCTGACGACCCTTGGAGAAAGGATGTGTTAGCAGCTCTGGCTGCCTTACACAATCAAATTTGTAATGAAGCTCAGGGATGCAAACTCCAAGTAGACGGGGTCCCCCTCAACCCTAAGGTCTTTATTGAGGCATTGTCAGAAAAAATGGAAGACTTTAGCGCTTTTACCAAACAGATAATAGCTGAATCTCTCAGCTCAAACAAACTTGTTTGGGTTTGAGACACATTTGACTACCTTCAAAAGTAAGCTTTGCCTTCAAGGCCTTGACACTAAATCTCTAAAAGAGCAGATTGCGAATAAAGCTTCTGTTATATCCCTCGACTGAACTAGGACTATATCTAAGAGGACCGTGAGGGCCTAATCTGACGGTTGGACCAGCAGGTTCCCTGCAACTATGCGGAGACTGAGATCTCTGAGCCTGCACCCATCACTAGCGTCAACACTTTCTCCACTCCTTTGTAACTAACTTTAACCTAGTTTTAAAGAAAGGTTCATCCTGGCCAGGAAGCATCTCCTCCTTCCTTTATGCATATAAAAGTTCCCTGGAAGAGGCCACCAACCAACAGAAAAAGAAGCAAATTCACTCCTGCTTCAAAAGCACTTCCTGGAAGTTCATGACTATCCATATGCAGGAGTTCAACGCCTAGGAACAGGCCGTATGGCCTTGGTACAAGAATTTGGAGGCAATCAAACCATGGCCAACCAAAAACAAGCATTCTTGTATATCCACCTGAATAAAAGGAGAGAGACCTATGGAGTTCGCCAGCTGCTTCTACACCTAAACGTAACATTTGGTTACTACCAATCTTATTACCTTAGATGAAGCTATCAATGCTGTTTTCTAATTTGCAATCCTACCCTGATGTTCAAATGCATATAAATGAACAAAAGAATGGTTTTAACTGCATCTGAAAAATCAAGGAAGTGATTAACGACATCTCTGAATTGACTCTGCACTCCAAGGCTACCTCTTTGGGTCACTCCAACAGTCCTCGAGTACAGGGGTTTAACCAAGAAGAATTCTTGACCTCCTTGGGTTGGGACCATCTAGTACTAAAAAAAGAATTCTTGACCTCAATGCACCTACTGTATCAGTTTCAAACACAGCGCCAAGATCTGTGGGAATAACTTGCTGAGGAGGCAGGAAAATGTCCGTCAGCATGAAGGACAGGGCGCTCCATACTGACATTCCTACCACGCCTCAAAACTTTCCATAATCTTGGATGATCCTGAGGCTATTGTTCCTAAAAAGAGTAGTTTTGGTACCTGTTAAAATTTATAGGGTTTCTGATTATTCTCAGCTGATAAGCCCTATAAATGTATAAACTGCGCAGGTTCATTGTTACAAAATTATCCACATTGTATTGATAGTGAAATTATAATTTTTGATAATGGTATAGAAACTATTAACAGTATTTGAATTGAAATACTAGAATTTGGCCCAATGCTATGTTAGTATTTCTTTTCAAAATATTTATGATGTACTGAATAGGGTTTTATTCCCTGGTAGAGCCTAACTCAATCTATGCTCAGATCCCTGTTTATGGCTTCTCTTTGTTGACACACTTTCAGTAGCAATCCCCAATTCGATTCAGCTTCTCTTATCTGGATCCTCACTCAGATAATTGCTCTTTATCCTAAAGAGTCTCACAATTGGAGCACACAGCAATAATTTCCTTAGGAAAGAATATAATGGAAAATGTCCTGTAAAGTGGTGTTTTACTAGTGAATTCTTAAGGTAATTTTTAGTGGGAATTCAGCGCCCAACCCTTGGTTGTAACCTCCTCAATAAATTATGCCTTTGCCATTGAATTACCCATCCCCGTCTCAGCAGCGATGGTCTTCCCCATCCTGGCTAGGGTTCTGTCATTAGACATCCTCATGACCTAAAACAAAATGAGTTAGAAAATGTGTCCCTATCGTTTTCTCTCAATCCCATCAAACCAACCATATTTAGCAAGCGACCTGCTTAGGTAATGGGGCTTGTTACCCATTAAGTTAGGTCATGAACCAAATGATTGAATTTCTAGTTGCAGGCGGCATAACTCACCTCACAACTTGATCCTTAAATTTCCAATTGGTTGGTGATGAAACCTGACGAACACTAATTGGTACACTTTGATAGTTGATTAACTATCAGATACCCCTATTTCGTTGGCAACTCTGCCCAATGAGATCTTAAACATTTGTCCAGATTGATCCTCAACAAATATGACCCAGGAAAATAACCTAAAATCCCCTGAACATGGTTACCGTGGAATCAGGGTCAACCAATATCCAATTCACTTTGATTTAGGGTTTTATCCCCTAGCGATCTCTGGTAATCTAGTCAGCTGGGAATATGGGCAAAAATCCCAACACATACCCCTTTTGCCTAGATTTCCAGCAAGAAAAGGATTGCTTGGGAGAACACCAATTCGGACACTCAGTCAAATACTTCATCTATTCATTTGGAGTACAATCAATCAGTACTAAGCGCTGTTCAGGATGACATTCAGCATTTGGCTCTCTTCATCATCCTCCTTGCTACTGCTTACTCAGAGCGCAATCTCATGACCTTCTGTCATTCTGGGCTGATCAATTTATTCATGATAATTCATTTCTGGGATCCAGTTTTCCCCCTGTCAGGGCATATGACCCGCTGTCATATTCAGGATTCTTGGTCTGGCGTTCTAGATTTCCTGATTTTCTCCTCGTCCTAAACAGGAGATTCTTGAAGTCAATGTTCATTTCATGGTCCGATTAAAAATGCTCATTTATATTCGCCCTTATTATTTTCTCATAATAAACTCTTGGCTCATATCATTCTTAATTCTTCTCTGGAGAGCTTATCCCATTAATTTTATAAACAATTTCTCCGAAATTAGAGCTTAATCAATTTCAGAGTGCATAATTTGGACCATTATATAGATCTGACATCCCCCTTTCAAACTACACATATGTCAAATTATGAGTCTCAGTATCAGCAGCTCTCAATAGCTTGACTGATAAAGAACATTGACTCTTCCAGATGATTAGTCAATCTGCGCGCCAGAACATCTTCTATTGCCCTACCAGGATTCATACTCCTAGTCAAGTACCCATAGCTATTCCTTCTATGGAAATACAAAAAATGGCTACTAACCCTGATGAAACCAGGTTAACGATTGTCTTGAATGACTCATGACCAATCCTTCCTCCGTTGTCAATTCCTGAGTTAGATTTCAAAACTCTCCTGGATTCAGCTCCATTTGCAGATACTGCTAACATCATCAGCAAACCTCATGAAGCAAGGCTTTTCACTCTAGATCGTTTGTTCCTCTCTGGATTGGGCTTGCTTCCAAAGTTTGTCTTCTGACTTGGTCAATGTTACAAGCCAGCTGTCCTGGCCACCAAACTAGCCATTGGCAACAACATACATTTTGAACTCCCCTATGCAGAATTAAGGGCCCAAGTCACTGAGGCTTTGTCCATAGCTCTGAACCTTTCTGATCTTGGAAACATCCTAGATCAAGATGTTGCAGCCTATGCTCTTCACTTTGCCAGCCAAGTTCTTCAAAGTGGGCCACGAAGCTTCCAGCCTTTTTGGCTTCCATAAAACATTCTGTTTCAGCTTCCAAGAAGCACATAGTTGTCGCTTGCAGGATGCCATTTGCTCCTTGCACAACATTCTCGTTTCTGGCACATCCCATTGGTATCTTCCACTAATGGCTTTGATAAAGGGCATGATTTGAAAACCCCACCTAGTATAACTTGCTCAATGCTGGCACATATGTCCAAAGTTCTTGATAAAGCCCATCATCAAGTGATCAAGACCAATCTTCTGGCTCTGGTGCTATATCAGGATTACTTGGGGCTATTCGCTGACTGCTTCTTCTTGTAGTGTTGCTTTCCTCCACACTCTGGGGTATCGCATTTGGCATCCTCCAACATTTTAATTTCTCTTCCCCTAGTTGCTTTCTTGCAGGGATCTGCATCTACTCAATGAACTTGGTTTTGAGTAGGTCTAGCCCTCACTAGTATCCAATCTTATATAGATATCAACAGGTAATTTTTACCTACTGCAATCCATCCTCTTTCCCCAAGAGGCAACATAGGCGGAATCATCCCCAAATTGAGGATAACCAATAAAAAATAAAAATATATATTGGTTTTTCTATGCATTTTTTAATAGTCTTTTTTACAATATTTTTATCAATCTTTTACTTTTCTTATTTTTTCATACGCCTTGACCGTTTTTTGGTTCAGCAGTCCGTCTTTTTATCTTATCTTCAAAACTGGATACTAGGTATACTTAGACCTACCTGTTTTTATTTAGTTCAGAGGTCTTACTTTTTAAGATTTAACCATCTAGTTTGGTTCAGCAGCCCTTTTTTAAATTAACCAAATCATTAGGAAATAACTAACTTAATGGTTCAGCGGTCCTTCAGGAACTCTTCTTTTATTGTTTTTTATCAATCCATTGCTTTAAATACTTAGCATGGACTCAATTTACTATCCTTCCATCCAAGATGTCCTTGATGGATTAGGCATTTATAGCTGTTTTGGTGCTAATCTCAAAAAGACCCAACCACAATGCATCCAATTTTTTTTTCTTCTGAAACTATGCGTATCACAATAGGCAACTCTTTCGCCTATTTGGTATTCTGATAAGGCTGGTCAGTTCTTATCATCCATCATTTTCGCTCAAAACTTTTCTTTAAAGTAGTATCAAATGATTTTGATTGCATTTCAATCAAGATATTCACCAATCAGTTCAGGTACTGCTCAGCACTCATCCCTGATGTTGGTACACCACCAAATATAAAATCAGTGGCAACGTGGCCTTTCTCCCTTATAGCAACTCAAATGGCGCTTTTCCCATTGCTATATGATGACTGATATTGTAGGCAAATGTCACTAAACTCAGGTACATTCCCCATGAAGAATTTCTTCCTGTGACCAGCTTCCTCAGCATTGTGGCCAGCGTACCATTAACTTGTTCTACCAGTTCATTTGTCTCTGGATGATAGGGTACAGACATTAAACTCGGATCCCCATTATTCCATTTAATTTTAGGATCACATGAGATGGAAAATTTTTCCCATTGTCACTCAGCAGGACCTGCAGGCATCCATGTTGGTATCCTATTTGATCTAGGATGAACTTTGCAGTACTGGTAGTGTCTACTTTTGCCAAGGCCTTCAATTCAACCATCTCATTAAATTATTGATCACACCTATTAAGTACTTGACTTCCCCTGTGCTCATTGTCAGTGGTCCCATCACATCAATGGACACCATATGCCAAGAAAATCCTGGGTTGACCAGTTGTTATCCAGTTGTATTCTTATGTGGCTTGTGCAACTGGCACTCCACGCAGCAAGCCAGATAGTCTGTGACATCATAGTTGATTGACTCCCAGTAGTACTGGTGAATATGGTCAGTTGTTTTTCTCAGGCCTCCATACCCAAAAACCTTATGAGTGGCTCGAATGATAGCCACTCTAACTGACATCTTTATAAATTTTAAGCGCTTTCCATTGATCATCTTGAAAACTTGTCCATCCGTGGTCTCAGTGTTTCCATCGCTTTTTGAAGCGCACTTTGGATTTCTCAGGGCTCATTCCCAATTTCTCCATTGACCATTCTCTGGAATAGCTCATCCGCATGTTGGCATACCATCTGGACCATTGGTAACTGTGATAATCCATCCGCATTCTGATGAGAAGCCCCCACTTGGTGGACAATCTGATAATTGTATGCCTGTAACTTCAGTGCCCATTGTGCCAGTTGTACTTCTGGTTGTTGTAAATTGGGAAGCCAACGCAACAAGGAGTGGTCTGTCACCACTTTGAAGTGCATTCCATGGATGTACACTCAAAACTGTTTACAGTTGTAAATGATTGCAAGGAATTTACACTCAGTTATGGTGTAGTTCCACTTAGCGGCGAGAGTGTCTAGCTCACATACGCCCCAGGATGTTTATCCCTAAGTCCATCTACTTGGCTCAATATAGTGCTGATCGCCGTCAACAAAGCATCAGTTTATATAATAAATTCTCAATCAAAATTTGGATATTTCAAAATCAGAGAATCTATCAAGTACTGACATAACTCATTAAAAAATTTCTGTGCTTTTTCATTCCAAAAAAAACTTTTCTGTATTCTTCAACAGATGCAATAGGGGTTCAGCAATTCTGGCAAAATCCCAAATTAAATCTTTATAGTATCCAACTATCCCAAGGAACACTTGAATATCTTGAACCCTCTTCATCAAATCCATTCGCTCTATGGCTTAGATCTTCTGGGATTGAGGCTGCAGTCCAATAGAGTTGATAAAAAATCCTAGGTATTTGAACACTTTCTATAAGAAATGACATTTACTTGGCTTAACCTTCAGGTTGGCCACGGATAGTCTCTTGAACACTTCCTCCAAGTGGTGAAAATGTCAATAAACGTCATATCAAACACATTTATATTGTCCAAGTTTACCAGGACGCATGACAACTTTAAGTCATTTAGTATTGCATCCATGGCCCTCTGGAACGTCGCAGGTGCATTGCACAGACCCTGGGGCATCCTCGCCAGTTGATATAGCCCCTGTGTGGTGATACGTGCGCATTTATCTTTATCTTCTCTTGCCAAATCGATTTGACAATATCCCAACATTAAATCCATCACAAAGAAATACTTCACTTCCTAATTGATCTAGTGCATCATTGATACTTGGTACATTATATGAATCTTTCTTCATGATCTTGTTCAGCTTCTGATAATTTGATCACCACCTGATTAGAGCCATCCCTCTTCTTCACAAGAAGAATCAGACTATCCCAGGGACTTGACGATGGAATTAGAAGCCCATGCTTCAGTAGTTTGCTGATTTCTTCCTCCACTACCGCTTCATCCAACTTTGACCATTTAATCAGTCTCATCCTGATCGTAAAATTTCCCCAGTATCAACCTTAAGGATCACATCTCTCATGCACCCCAAATCTTGGTCATCCTGGGTGAATAGTTCCTAATATTTTTTAAAATTTGAGCACCTCCTCTTGATGGCCTTCTGACAATCAGTGAGCTGCTTTTGATCAACTAACAGGTTGATGCTCTCAGTTACCCCAGCTGGTAATCTCATCTCGTCAAGAGTCCCAAGATTGTGGATCTTCTCAATTCAGCCGTCAAGATCAGATGAACAAACGCGATGATCTGATTTCTTTTAAACTTCATTAGTTTTTTCAATGAAATTTGCCAGGAGGACTCAAATCTCTCCATGGCCCAGCACTATTATTCCATGAGCCACCCAAGGCTCTACTATGTACTTCTTCCAAGGATTACAACCTCCCTATACAGCAGCTCCAGTATCTCTAATGTCAACTCCATGTTGACTATTATCTGTGATCCTAGTGGTATGGTTTTCACATTCTTGATCTTCAATGGAATCCCCTGATTTTCTAGGATTTCCATCATCATCTCTCATCGCTTCCTAGGTCTGAAAATCAAGAACCAATAAGATCTATTTTTAATATTATTGATATCTTGTATTTTTCTTTAGCAATGGGACTTTTAACCTACAATTAGGTTCAGAGGTCCTTCTTTTCCCCCTTCATCAAAACTGGTTCCTAGGTATACTCAGAACTACCAGAATCATGGTTCAAAATCTTATCCTCCTAAGTTTTAACCATCTAATTGGTTCAGTGATCCTTTTTAGGACTTGACCAAAATCTCAGGACATAACCATTTAATTGATCAGAGGTCCTCTGGGAACATTGCACCTATTTTCTCCTAGGTCCAATACTTCTGCTTTTTCAGTATAACCTTCTTCACTATAAGACCAGCTGCACTGTTTTTTCATGTATAGGCAACACTTGCAACTTTGGCAATACTCATAACTGTTTTTTATTAATTAGGCCTTTAATCCCAACTTGTCAAAAGTCCAACAGGTCCTAATTCATTTCATATTTTAGCAAACTGATGCTTGATTCTTCGTATCTCTCAAAATTGTGAATTTCTCATTAATCAACAGTTCAGTTTGATTGTTTAGATCGTTTTTCTCCTAAAAACGATTTTTGACATTCCTTGCCATCCAAAACGTTGGAAGTAAATCCACTGGTGGATCTGGAAACGATCCCTTAATCACAGAGATTGATCTAGCCTCATTAGCTTCATTCAACGTCTCATCCAGTGTCTCATCTAACATTTCACTCCTCAGGACTATTTCAAGTGAGCCCAATTTCAACCTGAGTTGGACCTTCTAATCCTCTTCTTCTCAGGTAGATGTCAGGTGGAACAGGTTTTCTTGCAGCACTAGAAAGTTTCATATCTAGGCTGCAAGTCCTTTTCCCAAATCTTGAGTATCCTCAATTCGCTTTTCTAGGAGCTCCACTTCTGAGCTGAGTAAACGCATTTAATGTGATCCACTTCACGTTCTGTCTTGATTAATGTTACTTTCCATAGTAACTTATTGATAAAATTGAAAACGTCTTCATATGACATCGCGTCCTAGTATCTTCTACTCAACTACACCCCTGTAGTGAGCACCAATTGTAAAATTTATATGTTCCTGATTATTCTTGACTAATTACTCCTATAAATGTATTGACTGCACAGGTTCATTGTTGTGCAATTCTCCACGTTGTTTTGATAGTGAAATATAATTGTTGATAATAATATGGAGACTATTATCAGTAGTTGAATTAAAATACTAGAATTTGGCCCAATGCTTAGTTAGTATTTCT
Organism: Massospora cicadina; assembly: GCA_022478985.1. NCBI lineage: Eukaryota > Fungi > Entomophthoromycota > Entomophthoromycetes > Entomophthorales > Entomophthoraceae > Massospora > Massospora cicadina. The sequence goes on from JAKSZP010008420.1 coordinate 52,830, forward strand.
TTTCAAAATGTTTATGATGTACTGAATAGGGTTTTATTCCCTGGTAGAGCCTAACTCGATCTAGGCCCAGATCCCTGTTTATGGCTTCTCTTAGTTATCACACTTCCAGTAGCAATCCCCAATTCGATTCAGCTTCTCTTCTCTGGATCCTCACTCAGATACTTGCTCTTTATCCTAAAGAGTCTCACAATTAGAGCACACAGCAATTATTTCCTTGGGAAAGAATGAAATGATAAAGTGTCCTGTAAAGTGGTGTTTTACTAGTGAATTCTTAAGGTAATTTTTAGTGGGAATTCAGCGCACAACCCTTGGTTGTAACCTCCTCAATAAATTATGCCTTTGCCATTGAATTACCCATCCCCGTCTCAGCAGCGATGGTCTTCCCCATCCTGGATAGGGTTCTGTCATTAGACATCCTCATGACCTAAAACAAAATGAGTTAGAAAATGTGTCCCTAACGTTTTCTCTCAATCCCAGCAAACCAACCATATTTAGCAAGCGACCTGCTTAGATAATGGGGCTTGTTACCCATTAAGCAGGTTGTGAACCAAATGATTGATTCTCTAGTTGCAGGCGGCATCACTCACCTCATAAATTGATCCTTAAATTCTAATTGGTTGGTGATGAAACATGACCAATACCAATTGGTACACCTGACAGTTGATTGCCTATCAGATGCCCCTATTTCGTTGGCAACTCTGCCTGAAGAGATCTTAAGCATTTGTCGGGATCAATCCCTGATGGATCTGACCCAAGAAGATAGCCTTAAAATTCTGACATTGTTACCCTGAAATAAGGGTCAACCAATATCCAATTCACTTCGCTTTAGAGAATTATCCCTAGAGATCCCTGATAATCTAGTCAGCTGGGAATATGCGCAATTAATCCCAACAGTACTCATTGATAAAAAAATAATTGATACTTCTTACTCTTTTTCTGATGACTCTTCCATGTTTTTCGCGCTACCTCCCTAGTCATAAGTCTGTTTACTCACGTCACATATCAGGTTCATTTGATTCTGGTCCTCTCATTAGTTGACATTGACTCCCCCTTAAATTTTATATCATCCAAGTAGATGAAGCGCATCAAGGTTGCTCTAGACTTGCCAAACTATACATAGGACGGAATGGCTGGCCCACAATGTACTCAATTTATGGGGCTAATCTTCCCTACTTATCTAATTTTGGAAGCTCTATGTAAATAACACCACTACCGCGCTGGATAACCCTAGCTATGACCTACTTCTTGAAACTCAGTTCCTTTGAGGCTACTCAGCAGTAGTTCATTACAAAGACGGATTAAAATCCCTACTAGGGCGACAGGTCCCCCTGATTTTAAAGCCTCCCACGACTCTAAAATGGAGGTCAAGGCCTGAGATTGCCTACTGGAGAGTGAGGGCATAATTCATCAGCTCAAGTATCATGTTAGGGGCTCTTGGGTCTGATTGCTTCCTGCTGTTGATAGACAAGAAGGCATGCCAATCTACTTACCTAGGTCTACCACTATACCTGCAAAGTCCCAAGTCATTTTATTGACATCTAGGTCCCTATTAAAACCAAGTGGATACTGCTATAAGTCTGAGGCTTAAACTATAACGGTAGGTTGAACCATTTGTTACATTTTGACTCAAGATTAGGAAATATGAATCTCAAGTTGAAATACTATTTAATAGTATATTAAGTTTATGCAGGGTGCAGCACTGGGCTGTGACATTCCTGAGCTACTCTTTATGATCTTGGGGCCTAAAGAATAGTGTGGGATTGGCTCCCCAGAAGAGCGACCTTAATAAGCTAGGCCCGCGCAATTCTGAACTCAGTTCAAAATTCTTTGTTGTTTTTACCCTCTTGTGAAATTCTCTGTGGCTTCAGGGGCGCCCTTGCCTTCTCTTACCTTATATCCCACGGAGAGACAAGAATTTTTATCCTTGACATATTTTTTGGGTTTTAGGGGCTTTGATCCGCCAAATACACTGGTTTTTGTTGTGTGGTTTGCGGTGCCCTATAATATTTAAATTTGAATTCATCTGTGTGTTAATATTTTATGAATAAATAAACAAAGCTAATTTCAAGGCAAAAATCCTCGCTTACCTGTGTCATCTTTTCTCATTTCTTCAAATTACCTCAAATATGAAGCTGAATTGTTGAGTACATAGAATTGAAACACTTACCTCAAGGGAACCTTATATCAGAAAATCTTTTGGTATCAAATTGATCCGCTAATCTTAAGGCAAGATCGCAGTCAAAAACTGGGACATTTTCAATTATTACATAGACAACCCATCCTCTAAGAAGATGCTAACCTTCTAAGGAATTCTAGATCCAGATTATGCTGAATCTATATCAGTTTTGTTAGCCAACTTTACCAACAAATGCAAGGTAGCAGTCCCAAACACTTTCCATCGCTTTTGTCCGCCTCCTACCTGTGGAAGCTATCAACAACATCCATAGTTTTAAAAAACTAAGGGAGTTTGGGTTGAAGATGCCCCTCCTGTGGCCCTGGTCAACACCAGTATCAGAAATGGTCTCACTGAAGACCAACAACACAGAGTTTGAGAATTTTTAAAGAAATATTAAGACCTATTTTCAGCCTTGACATATGTTTTTAGGAGAATGAAATAGTCCTACATCATGTGGAGATTAAGCATGCACATTTTTGGGTCCTGACCTTACCAAAAAAGCAAGGTTAAAAAATCTCAGGTGGCGGTTGAGCTCAGACAACTACTCAAAGATGGACTCCTAGTGCCTTCATGCAGCCTTGGGCCTTTCCTCTCATGCTGGATTAGAAGAAGGACAGAAGCCACCAGGTGGTGATCGACTATTGATAACTCATTTCCATGACCAAGAGTAACAGTTATCCTCTAACCCAAATTGATGATCCATCCAATTGCTCGCCATATTTCAGTACTTTTCTGCAATGGACCTTGCCAGTGGATATTGCAAGTGAAGATCATCCTGAATATCAAGCCAAGTGCACACTCATAGCTAATGAAGGACTATTTGAGCCCACGAGGATGCCCCAGGGGACTCTGTAACGCGCTGGCCACTTTACAACACGCCACGGACGTGATCCTTGTGGAATTGAAGCTTTCTGATGTCCTCATTTACCTAGACGACATCACTGTTTTCTCACAAAATTTTAAAACCACATTGAGCATCTTATGGAAATTTTCAGAGGCTCCAGAAGGCTTATATAAAGCTTAAACCTTCGAAGTGCTCCTTCTTCCAATCAAAAATGGAGTTTCTGGGACACAAAGTTACAAAGGATGGCATCCATCCTGTACCAGACAAAGTCAACGCCATATAAAAGATATCGCACTACCAGATCTTAAGGGATATTAAGGTGCTTTTATACATGTTGGTCTAAATTCTATCAGTTTATCCCTCATTTTGCTAACTTAATGGAACCTCTATTTTACCTCCTGAAGAAGAACGTGCCCTTTGAGTGGAGTCCAGAACAAAAAATAGGCCTCTAATGCGCTTTGACTGCTTTTTGTACTAAACCATTTTATTCACCCACGTTTTGCTCAACCCTTCTAGTTGTCACAGATGCGAACAAAAAGCTGTGGGGCTATCCTAGATCAGCATGACAAAAAAGGTCGACCACCCAGTAGCCTATTTTAGCATGACTCTGAGTAAAGCCTAATAAAAATACAGTGTTACAGAGAGGGAAATCCTGACTGTCTTGCTAGCATCAAGCATTTTCAGCCCTATTTATATGATACTCACTTTACCATCAGCACCAATCATTCCTTGCTCCGGTGGCTCCAACAGATGAAGGAACCTGATGGCCGTTCAGATGGTCCTTGTGACTGCATAGCTATAATTCCACCATTGTTCATCATGCATGCGCAATCCACCAAAACGCCAATAACCTCTCCAGGATGCTGGTGCTAGCTGCTTTAACCCCCGAGGAAGACTGACTATACAATTAGATTGGTTGGCCTGAGCGTTGGGAGTTAAAAACTTCTGAAGTCCAAGCTGAGCTTTAAAAGATGAATTGAGAAACTCAAATCAAGGATGGGCTGCTCTACAAGAGGGTCAATAAAAATGGCTCCCTTATGTCCACACTTCTTCCCAAATCAATGCTTGAACTAGAGGGCCATACTACTTTGGGACATGAGGCGGTTAAAAACACTCAAAAATGGGTGATGTCATGATGTTACTGGGACTGAATGGTGGAGACCATCCAAGATGTCTTAGAGGCAAGTATGACTTTCCAATCTCAAGACCAAGCCAGTTCTCAATATCAACACTCAGTTGTCGCCCCAAAGGGACCCTTCAGCGTCAATAGCATCGATGTGATAAGCCCTCTTCCCACTGGATTACATGGCCATAAATATCCTACTAGACCTTGACCATCTGACCAAATAGGCTGAAGAAATTTTGGTCCCCGATGCTGCTGCAAAATCTATGGCTCTTTTCCTTATTTGATCCATTTTCGCCCAGCATGGATGCCCACAAACTTTACTTTTGAACAATGAGTTTATTTCACCGTGCAGGTAGTCCAAGAACTTACTTCATTTTTTGGCACTCACCAAAGTTTTGCCGCCCCTTACGACCCAATAACCAATGGGGTGGTAAACGCGCTAACAGACCCTTGTTTCTATTTATGAAAGATGACCACCTTTGACCCTGCATGCTTGTATCATTATATACCCAGCGCATTGCTTGCCTACCAAATAAGATACCACCAAATCATTTAAATGTCTCCCCTTACAGCTTATATGGGCGTGCTTTCTTCACAAGTAGCATACAGCTTTTTCTCAAAACCTGCACTCCTAAGAACTCATGATTTAACCATGAGGGACTTAGCTGATGAACTTTCTGGCTTCAAGCCCTAACCACGCAAGGAATTATAACCACCGCCAGAAGGGAGACATTCAGTTAAATGTCAGCAGACCCTCTTTACCCGCTTTTCAATTAGGTGAACTCATTATCTTCTGTCACCATTAATCCGGAGGTCAACAGATTAAGCTCAACATTCTTTGGTCTTGACCTTATAAGATCATTCACAAGCTGAACTCTGAGTACTCCATTGCTGACTTCAATAAGGGGACAGTGGTGAATCTTTTTTCATGTACAGTTCCTTTGGCCCTATTAGCCCCTCAACAGGATCTTGAGGGGGGTGTTTTCAGGATTTGAGATGATGAGCATGCTTAAATACCTGCTCCTGAATTGAGCCTCAACCAATCAACTCTTGTACTAGCGTTAACAGAACCCTATACTGAAGGCACCAAAACTAGAACTGATCAGTAAGTATCACATATATGAGATATGATGGAATCATCTTCAGAATTCTTGTCCCCAATTCTCCAATTATAGTGTATACTGCACCAACGCTGTGGTCATGAGGCGATGCAGCACAATGAGGGCACCATTCAGGAGGTCAATCTAGAAGGCAGCAAAAGATCCTGATCTCACTGGGTCATGAAGGTCCTTGAAGCACCATGTCCCCATGCTCCTTATAAATATTGACGCTTTCTAACACAATAAAACAATCCATTGTTAGAATTTTGGTGATAACGTTAATATAAGCCATAACAGTTTCACAGGGCCATTCCCACTGAGCAACGGATAAACAATATGGGGATTGCAATACTCAAGACAAACTTTAAGAATGTAATAAAATATGAAGCAAACTACTCTAACCACGCCACTTATTTAATTAAATGTTATTTTCAGATTTCTTCTGCTCCGCTCTCTTCTTCTACTAACAATCCTCCTCCTCTAATCTTCTCATCTTACTTATATATCAGCAATTTCATTCATATCAATCCTTTTGCTTAGGATATATTAACCGCCATATCCTCATTAGTTCAGTCTTATATTTAAGAGGCCTCAGCAGTTCTATTATTCTTAAATTCACTCTCACCTTAAATCAAAACGATCTAATAGATTTTTGTTGTAAATTGACATTGCCTTATAGCCTTTACTGGAGTAATCTAATAAAATATTCTTCCCTACTCACTATCATCTTATTTCTAGGCACTTGAATATTCATACACTATAAATTGTAGTTGCTGGTTTTTAGCCAATATTCTGAAGCTAAATGGGCTTATTATTCAGTCATATCAGAATCTCAACGTTACCCTCACTTGACTGGAAAATTAGTCTTCTACTGTTTATATACCCAGAGGAATTTTGCAAGCACTTGGTTAAGGCTCTTACTGCTTGTGGGGTCCTTGATAGCGTAGGCGTCAATATCTGTTTTCTTGATTATCTCAAACAGACCAACCCAGAGGTTGGCCAACTTATGCTTCTAACCTTTACCCATGCTGGTAATACAATAGAAACACTTCTCCTTTTTGGAACTGGATTAGCCTGCTATGCTTTACCTGATTAACGGGCTGATTATGTATCTTTTTAGTCCAGTTGAAATAGTATGCCTAAGTTTGCAGCATGAATAAGTGTTTTCCAGGTTAGTCAAGTAACGTTGCAGAACCATTCTGTCAGTATCTTCTTTGCAAACATAAAGCAGTGTAGGAAGAGCTGGGTGCCTTCCATCTAGTAACTGGATGGGACTCTTCCCAGTTGCAGAATGATATCTAATGTTTTATTTAAAGATGGCGGTGGAAAGGAGAGAGATCCAATCTGATGGTTGATCCACTACCAATTTCCAGATTATGTTCATCAGGGTCCCATTAATCTGATCAACCATACCATTGGAGAAGGGGTATATGGGGTCATTAGAACCCTGCAGATGGCCATAAGCTCTTTTAACTTTGGAAGGATGTGAGAGGTAAAGTTATTACGTTATCAGCAAGGATAATTGAGGGAAGTTATTCAGCTGGATTATACATTCCATAATGAACTAGCCACCATGATCAATCCTAAGTCCCATATTGCCTACACTTCAACCCACCTGGTCAAGTGGTCAATCGTCACCAGAATGTATTTTTGATGGTTTGCTCCCTTTGGCAAGGGCTTCAAAAAGTCAGTGGAAACCATATACAGAAAAAAAGTGGTTTAAGTAGCTGGAACAAGGTCTTCTGGTGGAACAGCTTTTACACTTAACATTGGTGACAGCAGGAAATTGTCTCAAGCAAGTCAGAGTTCATGATCTCCCAATAATACTGAGGGCGCAACAATTCCACCATCTTTCGTAATCCATCATGTCTGACTTCCCTATGTGCGCTCATAATAATGCTTTGCCATGCTGAGGTTTGCGGAAAGTTCACCATAGAATCTCCAATCCGTTTTTAAAACTCACTTTTTTATTAATAGGTATTAGATAATATCTCATTTTACTCCTTTATAACTTGTGGCGGTTTATTGTTGTATCTACCACTGAGCATTTTGCCAAGCATTACATCACTCAGTTCCGCTGTAATAACAATTGTTGGTAATTGCAGTAAACAATTTTCATTTTGTTGTTTTGCTCCAGGTCAGTAAAGGATTTTGAAGTAGTAGCTTGTAGTTTGAGAGCCCAGTGGGCTAGACGTCCCTCAGGCTCCCTGAGATTCTGCAACCAATTTAAAAAAGCGTGATCCATTATGACTTTAAAATTACCCTTGCAAATACGCCTTAAATTGCACATAAGCGTAAATCTCAACTAAGAACTCCCTCTCAGACACAGAATCTTGCGTTCATGACAGTTTAAGATATGGCTGTTTATGCAAAAGGATGCTCCTCCCCTTCATAGTCCTTTTGGGATAGTACTGCCCTAATGACGGAAAGAGATGCATCCATCTAAACGGCATATTCATTATTAAAATAGAATAGCGTAGCACTGACGCACTGACCAATGACGTCTAAATTGTGATAAAGGAGCATTGTCAGCGTTCAGTACAATTAAACATGTCATCTTTCTTTAGTAGCTAAAAAAACGGGCCCCAATACAACTAAAGTTAGGGATGAAGCATTGGTTTTAGCCAACTATCCTAAAAATACTTGTATGTTGTGCTTACAGTTTGGCGGAGTCATTTTTTAGATAGCTTTCAACCTAATAGGTTTAGGCTTTAGCCCCGTTGTGTCTATCACAAACTAAGGTTCTTTAGTTGATCCATGTAGGAGTGACATTTATGGGGCTTAATCTCGAGGTTGGCCTCAGTAAGCTGGATGAATAATCTCAAAAAGGGTAAGATGCTCAGAGATTGTACGAGAAAAGACATTGATATCGTCAAGGCACATGAGAATGTGTGACAGTTTCAGGTCGCCAAGGATCGTGTCCATAGCCTGTGAAACATAGCTGGGGCGTTACACTATCCTTGAGGCATATATGTCAGTTGAAAGAGCCCTTGGATGAAGCGATGGCGCATTTCTCCTGTTCCACTTTGGGAAACTCAATTTGCCAGTAACCCAATAACAAAACCATTGCCAAGAAGTAACAAGCTCCTCCTAATTAATCCAAAGCATCATCAATCCGTGACAAGCGATACAAGTTCTTTTTAGTGATACTGATGAGCGTCCAGTAGTCTATCACCACCTGGTTGGTGCCGTCCTTCTTTTTTACAATTAGAATGGGTGAAGCCCATGGAATCTTTGATGGTTCAAGCATCCCTTGCTCCAGCAGCTTTACAATTTCCTTGGTGAATAATACTTCAGCTTCCCTCAATTGGTGGATCATCAAGACCTGATGGTGAATGATCCCCATATCCAGTTGATTGACCACCCCAAGCACCTAAATCATTGTCATTGACAGCGAAAATCTTCATATATTTTTGGAATAAAGATTGTTAACTTTTCGGCAGATATGGTCTATTTCTGCCAAATTAATTGCGCAGGGTTTAGCCCACTGAGAAAAAGTCAAACAATATGGAGATCGTTGACCTCGATTAAATGTAATAATTTGATATATAAAATAGGAGGCAATCGCCCTAACTACACTACTTTTATTTAATATATATACAGCAGATCTTCTCTGCTCATGCTCGCTCTTCTTCTTCCAAAAAAACTCCTCCTTGTTCATCTTATCCTGCTTATATTGTAACAATATTGGATGATATAACTAACATGGCTTAGTAACTCAATTCGCCATATCTCATTGGTTTC